>CAUYRH010087347.1:0-33918 GCA_963574655.1 Perodicticus potto
TTTTTTTTTTTTGAGACAGAGCCTCAAGCTGTCAACCCTGGATAGAGTACTATGGTATCACAGCTCACAGCAACCTCCAATTCCTGGGCTCACGCGAGTCTCTTGCCTCCACCTCCCAAGTAGCTGGGACTACAGTTGCCTGCCACAATGCCCGGCCATTTTTTAGTTGCAGCCGTCATTGTTGTTTGGCAGGCCGGGCTGGATTTGAACCCGCCAGCTCAGGTGTACATGGCTGGCGCCTTAGCCTGTTGAGCCACAGGCGCCGAGCCGGTACCTTGCTTTCTTGAAGCCATCTAGAGACCTGGTTCCTTCTGTCTTATTGCTCTGCCATGCCCTGGGGGTTGCTGTGGACCACGTGGTCACTTCTGGCTCACAGAAGAATCCACCTTACAGAGCATGCTGGCGTGATGTCATTGTAGCTGCTCCCTTCCCATTGGCCAGGAGTGGTCACATGGTCATACCTACCTGCAAGGGAAGCTCAGCAATGTCATTCTAGCTGACAGCTATATATTCTGTTAACATTCAGGGATGGGTATTTTCATTCTAAAAGGAGAAGGGGAGGATGGATTCTGGGGACAAAATGATAAGTGATGGAGCCAGGATCTGTGCCCAGGTGGCTGGCTGCTTCAACCTTTCCCCTGCCCTTCAACCTCCTGCCAGGTGGACATCATGCAGATGTGCATTGTCGAGCTGAAGGACAGGCCGGGAAAGCCTCTCTTCCACCTGGAACACTACATTGAGGGCAAGTACATCAAGTACAACTCCAACTCAGGCTTTGTTCGCGATGACAACATCCGCTTGACGCCGCAGGTGAGGCCCCAGACTCACCATGCCTGCACCTCCACCCTCTGCCCACCGCAACCCTTTGGGGTGGGAGCCTGGCTAGGTTCAGCCTCTTGAGAGGAGAGTCCTTATGCATATGGGGTCTCACACCCTCAGAGGATCCTCAAAGCCCCTTGGAGTATTCTGTAGGAGACTCTGTCCTGGTATACCCATTGTCCCATGTTGGCTTCCGTTAGCTGTCAGCAGACCTCAGGTAGTCACTGGTCAGCCGCCCTAAGGTCCCTGCTAATTGAACAGCCCCCTTGCTTTGTCTTTTCCTCTATATGCTTCCTTGAGGAGAATGTCCCCCAACATGGGCTGAGCTGGGGCATTTCAGCCCAGGCCCAGAGGCTCAGCAGTGTCTGCACAGCCCACAACCTGGTCTCTTGCAACCACCTTCTTATTCCTGTCCTCCACAGGCCTTCAGCCACTTCACATTTGAGCGTTCTGGCCATCAGCTGATAGTAGTGGACATCCAGGGAGTGGGCGACCTTTACACTGACCCACAGATCCACACCGAGACAGGCACTGACTTTGGAGATGGCAACCTAGGTAGGTGAGGAAAGCCAGCCTGTTTCCAGATACCAAGCTGCTCACTGAAATTTCCCAGCTCTTTGTCCACCCAAAGAGATAGGCTAAGATGGTGTCTTCCCTAACGTCATTGAGATGGGAGGCTGGGATTTCTGATTTCTCTAAGCTCAGCACATTTTATACTTACTCCAGCCACATTTATGGGGCTGGCGCTTCCTCTCCCCTGCCACCAAGCAAAGCACCCCAGACACCCCCGCTCTGTCCACAGGTGTCCGGGGGATGGCACTCTTCTTCTACTCTCATGCCTGTAACCGGATTTGCACAAGCATGGGGCTTGCTCCTTTCGACCTCTCGCCACGGGAGAGAGACACGGTGAATCAGAACACCAAGCTGCTGGTGGGTGCTCAGCGTGAACCTGCTTGGCTGGCAGGCCCTTCTGTTACCTAGACAGCAAACCCTGCCTCCTTATGTGTTGACAGCCAGGCCTGGCAATGCTTAATTAAAGAAGACCAGGGCAGGAAGGATCTGTCCCATCTATACCCCAACCCATCTCCCCAAAATCAGTACACAAAGCCCTCCTGAGTGTCCCTGTAGTACAGTGACTGGCATCTGCTTGAGTTAGGTCCATTTTTGACCAGAGTGAGGGGATAGTTATGTAGAAACAGTGAGAAGGTATGTGCATGGCGTGTGTATGGTTGTATGGGGGTGTATTGACAGGTGACTGGACTTAGTCTTGGCTCTCTGGGCACCTCGGTGTGTCCAAGATGAGGCTCCCTTCCCACCATCTTGCCACATAGATCAGATACAAAAGAATGGTGGCGAAGATGAGCTTGGATTCTAAACACAGAGTAGGATACATTCTCCAGTTTAGAGCTGTAAAGTGTGGTCAGCACTTTAGGGGATGGCAAGTTCTTTAAGCTCCTGTTCCAGATGCCCCTCTTGGAGGTCTTAGGGTTAATATCTACTGACTTTTTGTAAGTTTTCTATTAGCTGTGGTTGTAAGAGTTTTACAGTTAGGGGAAACAATAGGAAGAGCCCTTCATTCCCCAGAGGGTGCCTGCATGACATGAGTATCCCTGTTAATGTCCCCAGCAATCAGCCAAGACCATCTTGAGGGGGACAGAGGAAAAGTGTGGAAGTCCCCGAGTAAGGACCCTCTCTGGCAGCCGGCCCCCTCTGCTTCTTCGCCTTTCAGAAAACTCTGGAGATGAGAACATGAGTGACGTGACCTTTGACTCTCTCCCTTCCTCCCCGTCTTCAGCCACACCACACAGCCAGAAGCTAGACCAGCTCCGTGAGTGATGGCTTGGTCCCTGGTGATTGTGGTTAGAAGAGACAGACAATAGGTAGAGAAGAGCTAAACTGGCTTCCATTTAGGTTAGAAAAATCAGACATGCTAATTACAAGATTCATGGCCCTGATGGTTTTACAGGTGAGTTCTTTGAATGAACTCCCAGGACATAGGTCATCCAAATGCCATAAAAATAACTTCTGTTGTAGAAAACAAGGTAACATTTTTCAGTGTGTTTATGGAAGTAGCAAAATGCTTTTACCAAGATTTGACAAAACACCAAAAAAGAAAACTATATCCCAACAAATTCACTTATACACATCCACACACACATATAACACAAACATCTTAAATAAGGCATTAACAAGTGAACACTAGCAGTATCTTGAAGGAATAGTCTGTCAAATAGGGTTTCACAGGAATCTGAGGATGGGCTAACATTAGGAAATCTATTAATGCGATATTAATAAGTCAGAGGTGAAAAGCAGTATTATTTTTGAAGTTGAAGTGATAATTTGTTGAGGGATGAGGCTCTTCAGGAAAGGGAAGAGTAAAGGCCAACACTTGGACTTGGGCCTAAGGAACTGAAAGGACAGTGTGGTCATTTATTCAGGGGAAGTCTATAGGGAAGGAGGCTCAGAGCAGGAGAGGAAGATTTCAATGTCGAAATACTAAAGGAGTCTTTTCTCTGTCTGCACTGGGAGGTCTTTGGGATGGATAGTCTGGAGTAGGGGTCAACAGATTTTCCTTTAAAAAGCCAGAGAGTAAACATTTTAAGATTTGCAGGTCATTCAATCACTGTATTTCTGCATTTGCAGTAGGAAAGTAGCCATAGAAAATAATATGCAAGTGAATGGATGTGGCTATGTTCCAGTAAGACTATTTGTGGACATTGAATTTTTTTTTTTGGAAACAGTCTTGCTTTGTCACCCTGGGTAGAGTGCTGTGGTGTCACAGCTCACAGCAGCCTCAAACTCTGGAGCTTAAGTGATTCTGTTGCCTCAGCCTCCCAAGTAGCTGGGACTACAGGCACCCTCCACAACACCTGGCTGTTTTTTGGTTATAGTTGTCGTTGTTTGGTAGGCAAGGGCTGGATTTGAACCCACCAGCTCTGGTGTATGTGGCTGGCACCCTAGCCACTGAGCTACAGGTGCTAAGCCGTGAACACTGAAATTTAAATTTCATGTAATTTTCACATTACAAAATATTCTTCTTGACTGGGCATGGTGGCTAATGCCTGTAATCTCAGCACTCTGGGAGGCCATAGTGGGCAGATCACCTGAGCTCACAGGTTCAAGAGCAGCCTGAGCTAGAGCAAGACCCTGTCTCTAAAAATAGATGGACATTGTGGCAGCTACCTGTAGTCCCAGATACTTGGGAGGCTGAGGCAAGAGAATTGCTTGAGCCAAGAGTTTGAGGTTGCTGTGAGCTATGACGCCATAGCACTCTACCATGGGTGACAAAGTAAGACTCTGTCTCAAAAAAAAAACCAAAACCAAAACCAAAACCAAAATAGTCTTCTTTTGATTTTTGTCAGCCATTCAAAAATGAAAATTCAGGCGGTGCCTGTGGCTCAGTCAGTAGGGTTGAGCAAGCAGCGTCAAAGCAGGGTGGCGGGTTCAAACCCAGCCCCAGCCAAAATTGCAACAAAAAATAGCCAGGCGTTGTGGCACACATCTGTAGTCCCAGCTACTCAGTAGGCTGAGGCAGGGGAATCACCTAAGCTGGCGGTTGCTGTGAACTATGATGCCACAGCTCTCTACTGAGGGTGACAGAGTGAGACGCTGTCTCAAAAAAGAAAAATCATTTTTGAAATCTGTATAAAAATAGGTAACCAGACAGATTTGGCTCTGGAAAGCTCAGGGCAGGAGATAGAGATGTGGAGCCACCAGGAGATGGTTGGCTTTGAAGCTATATGAGGCCGTCTTCTTGGACCTGAAATGTACATATTGCTTTTCTTACTTCACAACTGCCACTTACTAGGGGCCAACTGTGGGCCTGGCGCATGTGCTGATAAATGCATTACAAGTGTAATGGCATTCGTTATGACAGCCCTGGGGAGGCTTGGAGGTGACGCTGCTTGCTCAGGATCATTTACCTCGCAAGTAGCAGACTTACAGCAAGTTCTCGAGGAAGAACTATAGCCCCCTGGTGCTGACAACGTTCTTCTCCCTTTTTATGCCTTTCTTTAAAATTAAAAAAAAAATAATAATAAAAACTTGGTAACAGGTGTAGTCTGCTTTGGGTGGTAGGTTGGTCTTGTGCATATTCCAGTGGTGGAACAAACACATTATCTCTGTTTCTCCCTGCCCAGATTGGCCAGTGTTCAGTGATCTTGATAACATGGCACACAGAGACCATGACCATCTGGACAACCACCGGGTGAGCATGGAGGGAGACGGGCTGCAGGCTCCAGTACCCTTGTGGTGGAAGGATTAGACTTTCTCCTAGAGGGGACTGAGGGTGAATCTTCAATTTCAGAGGTGGGCAGCCCAGCCCAGGTCTGTCCCAGGAAGGCAGGGGTAGGGACAGCAGGAGGATGCAGATGAACTCCAGCCTCCTTCCCAAAGCACAGCTTTCCTTGCGGAAGAGCTGGGTCTGTTGCAGTTCCCAGAGATGGTTAGGGAAGAGGGGTTCCATCAGTGGCAATGCGACCTTCTGGTAAATGCCAGGTTCAGCTTCAAGTTTGGTTTAGTCATGTGTGTGGACGGTTGCCTCATCGGTGCCCAATTCTGGTCTTAGATCTGTAAATGTAACACAGTGAGCCATGATATTCTTGAGTTGGATAAACAGAATGTTTCCTAGCTTCAGGTTGACTCATTGGTAAGAAACTGAAGACATCATATCTGTCTTCATATAAATGTATTTTATGGTGTCAAATTAAAACTTCTTACAAATTCTGTAACTAAACAGGCTTTACAGAAATAGCACACTTGCACAGGCCACAAGTACACTTGAAGCTGTGCTCTCAAATTGTTCCAAAGGTTCAAGTTCACTGTTGGCTGCTTTTCAGAGTTCTTGAGTGGAAGAAAAAAATAATCATAGCCGATACATCTGTAATTGTCACTATGAGTGTGGTAGATGGTCTCATTTAATCCTCGTTACAAGATATTTATTTTTTATTTCTTCTAGAATAGGTTTTATTCTAGAATTAGAAAAAAAAGTTAGAATTTTAGAATGTGTGAAAAGGAAACGGCATGAAGGATTAGTATGGTGACTAGTTTCCCCTACACTCTGCCCTCTGCTGCCTGCTTCTTGTCCCCAGTGTTAGCAGCTGCTCCGACAGTTCTCTCATTATCTCTGGTTTAGAAAAGAGGAAATTGAGGCACAAGAGAGGTAAGCTGCTTGCTCACGGTCACCCAGTAATGGAGCCAGGGTTCGAACCAAGCTGTCTGACCCCACACTCACTATCCTTTGCTGCCTCCTGCCCCTACCCTCAGGGAAGGTGTTCATGTCATTTCTCAGATGAGGAAACTGAGGCTTGGAGAGGTTGGCTATCTTGTCAGGATTTCAGAGCTAGGGTTTAGCACATTGACTGCCACGCTAGAAAAATTTTTTTTTTCCTTGGGGCCACAGTGTTTTGTTAGGTCAAGATAGGTCAAGAGGGCGGCGCTCGTAGCTCAGAGGCTGCATACACCAAGGCTAGTGGGTTCGAACCTGGCCCAGGCCAGCTAAAACACAATGACAACTGCAAGAACAACAAAAAATAGCTGGGCATTGTGGCGGGCGCCTATAGTCCCAGCTACTTGGGAGGCTGAAGCAAGATAATTGCTTAAGCCAGGAGTCCTCAATCTTCCTAATGTCGCAGCCCTTTAATACAGTTCCTGTGGGTCGTGACCCACAGGTTGAGAACTGCTGGCTTAAGCCCAAGAGTTTGAGGTTGCTGTGAGCTGTGACACCACGGCACTCTACCCAGGGTGACAGCTTGAGACTCTGTCTCAAAAAAAAAAAAAGATAGGTCAAGAGCATGTGAGTTACATATGCTTCATGGTACTCTGGCCTCAAAACTAGAATCTCTTTGTCTTATAGCTTGGGAGTGACCCTGGAGGGTAGGACAAGGTGCCCAAAGTTGTGGAACTCCTAGGTAGGGCTTGTGATCCATTTTCTTTCTTTCTTTCTTTCTTTTTTTTTTTTTTGAGACAGAGCCTCAAGCTGTCACCCTGGATAGAGTGCTGTGCCATCACAGCTCACAGCAACCTCCAATTCCTAGGCTCAAGTGAGTCTCTTGCCTCCGCCTCCCAAGTAATTGGGACTACAGGCGCCCACCACAGTGCCCGGCCATTTTTTGGTTGCAGCTGTCATTGTTGATTGGCCGGCCCAGGCTGGATTTGAACCTGCCAGCTGAGGTGTATGTGGCTGGCACCTTAGCCCGTTGAGCCACAGGCGCCGAGCCTTGTGATCCATTTTCAAAAACAGCCTTTCACAGCCAGGCGCAGTGGCGTGCACCTGTTGTCCCAGCTACTCAGAAGGCTGAGGCAGGAGGGTCACCTGAGCCCCACCCCACAAAAACAGCCTTTGTCTCAGCAAAATGAACACTTTAATTTTATTGTACATAAATTATACCTCAATTAAAAAAACTGAAATTAGGCTCGGTGCCTGTAGCTCAACAGTCTAAGGCGCCAGCCACGTACACCCGAGCTGGTGGGTTCGAATCCAGCCCGGGCCCACCAAACAACGACGGCTGCAACCAAAAAATGGACGGGCGTTGTGGCAGGCACCTGCAGTCCCAGCTACGTGGGAGGCAGAGGCAGGAGACTCGCTTGAGCCCAGGAATTGGAGGTTGCTGTGAGCTGTGATGCTGCAGTACTCTCTCCAGGCTGACAGCTTGAGGCTCTGTCTCAAAAACAAGAAACAAACAAACAAAAAAAACTGAAATTAGCTGGGCATGTTGGTTCATGCCTGTAATCCCAGCACTCTGAGAGGCTGACATGGGCCGATCACCTGAGATCGCCTGAACTCACAAGTTGGATACCAGCCTGAGCTAGAGCGAGCCTCTGCCTCTAACAATAGCTGGGCATTGTGGAGGGCATCTGTAGTCCCAGCTACTCGGGAAGCTGGAGAGGCTGAGGCAAGATAACTGCTTGAGCCAAGGAGTCTGAGGTTACTGTGAGCTATGAAGCCATGGCACTTGAGAACGACAAAGTAAGACTCTGTCCCCACCCCACCCCCCAAAAAAGCTGAAATTGCTTTTTAAAACACCCATCAGCCTTTTAGCCCACATAAGACAAAAGCTCTAGGAGTGTTTATTTTTTATTTATTTATTTATTTTTTGAGACAGAGCCTCAAGCTGTCACCCTGGATAGAGTGCCGCTGTCACCCTGGATAGAGTGCTGTGGCATCACAGCTCACAGCAACCTCCAATTCCTGGGCTCAAGTGAGTCTCTTGCCTCCACCTTCCAAGTAGCTGTGACTACAGGCGCCCGCAACAGCGCCCTGCCATTTTTTGGTTGCAGCTGTCGTTGTTTGGCGGGCCCGGGCTGGATTCGAACCCGCCAGCTCAGGTGTACGTGGCTAGCACCTTTGGGCATTGTGGCGGGCGCCTATAGTCCCAGCTTGGCCTTGGGGCCACAGTGAAACAAGGGGTTAACTCAGGTTACTCAGTCACCCTGAGTAAAGCTTTTACCGAGATCCACGTTTTCAGAGCGTAACCCCTTGTTTCATCCTGGTAGCCAGCCCTTTGATGTAGGTGCTGTAATGAGTCCCCATTGCTGAGGACACTGAAGTTCAGAGAGGGTAAGCAACTGCCCAAAAGTTGGAGCTGGGAAGTACTAGAGCCAGGATTCCAGCCCAGGCAATCTGGCTCCAGAGCCCAAGGTCTTCACCGTCACTTTTTTTTTTTGTAGAGACAGAGTCTCACTTTATCACCCTTGGTAGAGTGCTGTGGCGTCACACAGCTCACAGCAAACTCCAACTCCTAGGCTTAGGCGATTGTCTTGCCTCAGCCTTCCAAGTAGCTGGGACCACAGGCGCCCACCACAATGCCTGGCTATTTTTCTGTTTTTGCAGTTTGGCCAAGGCCGGGTTTGAACCCGCCACCTTCTGTATATGGGGCCGGCACCCTACTTGATGAGCCATAGGCGCCACCCTTCACTGTCACTTTTTACTGCTCCCTGGTCACCCAACCAGCAAGGGGCAAGTAGGAAGAGGATGCTAAGTGAGGTGATGGACAAAGGAGAGAAAGCCAATGATTAGAATGTTCAGATGTCCCCACCAGGTACTTAGAGGACCACTGAGACCCTAAGGCTGACTTCTCTCCACAGGACTCTGAGACTAGTGGGGACAGTGGATACCCCAGTGAGAAGCGGGGCGAGCTGGATGACCCTGAGCTCCGAGAACATGTAAGGAACCCACAAGAGATGAGATCAGAGTCCCCTGTTGCCTCCTTTATACTCCAGGAGGATAAAAACTTCCCTTCCTGAAGGGGGAATATGAGTGGGTCCTGAGAAGGCAAGAAAAAATTAAATTAATAAACAAGATTACTTCAGATAAAAATAAATGCAGGGGAGAAGATAAAACAGGATCATCATGTAGATCAGTCAGGGGGCAAGTGAGGAAGCTTAGATAGAAGGTTGAAAATTAACAGTGCGGCAGGAGAAGAGAGGACACTGGGTAACAGGCAGGACCAGCACCAGCAGGGCTGAAGAGGGCCTGGCCTCAAAGCACAGGGTCAGTGTCTTCAGGCCCCTACCCACAGCAGCCTAGGAGTGTCAGCCAATTAAAGGCTGTCCTTACCACGTGCCCAAATGGAGCCTGCACCGCAGGGCCAGTCTTGCTTGGAGGCATCTGGTCTCAGCTTTATGATTGTGAATATAAAACATGCAGTAAGAGCTTTGTCTAAATGAAGGACTTGGCACCATTTCCCCAGTGGCTTTGTAGTGGGATCTGGTTCCACCTGTCCACACAGGGACAGGGACCACGAGGCTGTGGCTGCCCCAGCATACCATTCTAGTCTGTGATCCAGCATCCCTTCTGCTGGACAGACCTGGGAGGGTGGAGGAGGTTCTTGGGAGGAAGCCCTGCTGCCCTTGGCATCACTGTCATCTCTACCTCCATTCAGGGCCACTCAAACAGCAGTCGGCGGTATGAGTCTGATGAAGACAGCCTGGGCAGCTTTGGACGGGTAACGCACCTCGTAGCATCCTGGGCGCCCCTGCCTGCCTGCCTCCTCCAGGTTCTGTTGCTGGTTCTCCTCCTTCGTGTCACGATGCCTGCCGGTCTGCCTACATGTCCTAAAGGAAAATTTTGCCAAGGAACACATCCCCTCAGCAAATACTTTTTGAGCCTGTGCTCTGGACAGGATGCCAGGGGATTTTAGGGTGGATTAGGGCAGGAAAGGACATCACAACAGCTATGGCTCACATCGTAAAGTGCCTGCCTGCCTGCCGTAGAGGCACCTTGCAGCATTAAATCAGTTTACTTCTTACAGCCACCCGGGGATATGTTATTGATCCCCATACTGTGGATGAGAGAACTGGGGTCTCATGTTCATATGTCCAATAAGAATCTGAAGTGATGGTCATCATTGGGCCAGTCTGGGAGAGACCTGCCCACTGTTCTAGCTGATTCCCTAACATGCTTTGAACCTCTCACCTCCAAGCCTTTGTTAAGGGGAATCTCACTCCCACGCAAGGTCCTTCCTCCTCCTCTGGTCATCACTCCTCAAATCCTACCTGCTCTCTAAGCCTGGACCCTGGAGGCTTCTCGTCCTAGAGTCTCCACTACCCACCCTGCAGGCTTGATTCTTGTTCCTCCCAGAACACTGATTATTTAACATGGTATTTTCTGGGGGTGGGGTTGGGGTCTCCTCTGCTCTTTGTGGAGCAGGGTTGCTCAACTGTGGCACTTTTGGCCTTCTGAGCTGGTCGTCGTTTGCTATGGGGGCTGCCCTGTGCATTGTAGCACACACACGGGCACCCACACAGCTGCCTGGCTTTATCCTACGAGAACCTCTGGACAGGGCGTCTTTGGCTGAGAGAAATGCTGTGTTTTCTAAACCCATTCTCTGAATCTCCCTGTGGATGCTGTCCATAGCATTATGGTGATTTTGCAAAGGAAAGCAAAGGGGATCAGCTGGAAGGTCTGAAGACAGACTCTTCTGGTGCCTTATATGGGGAGCTGGCAAAGGGAGTTGCTACGTTGATAAATGAGGGGGAAATGCTTCCTTGAGTGTCTGTTCTGCTAGCCTTGGGTCCTGTTACTGGTGGAATTAGAACTATTAAAATTGGAGATGTAGGCTCGGCGCCCGTTGCTCAGTGGTTAGGGTGCCGGCCATGTACACCAAGGCTGGTGGGTTTGAACCCAGCCCAGACCTGCTAAACAATGACAACTGCAACAATAACATAAAAATAGCCAGGTGTTGTGGTGGGTGCCTATAGTCCCAGCTACTTGGAAGGCTGAGGTAAGAATCCCTTAAGCCCAGGAGTTAGAGGTTGCTGTGAGCTGTGACACCATGGCACTCTACCGAGGGCAACATAATGAGACTTTGTCTCAAAAAAAAAATTGAAGATGTATTTGTCCAATAAAATTTTGATACCATGAGGATTCACTCTCTACCCCTCTTGGCAGCTAGGCTCCTGTGTAGTGGGGGTACAGGTGTAGTGACGGGCCCACCTCAGTCCCACACTTCTCTGGCCGGTTCTCTCCTTTTAGGTTTGCGTGGAGAAGTGGAATCTCCTCAACTCCTCTCGCCTCCACTTGCCAAGGGCTTCAGCTGTGGCTTTGGAAGTGCAAAGGCTTAATGCTCTGGACCTTGAAAAGAAAATTGGGAAGTCAATTCTGGGGAAGGTATTGGTGATGCCCATTTCCAGAATACTCTCTGCACTAACCCAGAGGTCCCTCCCTGGCTCACACCTCTGCTCTGCTAAGTGCTTCCTCCCCAGGCTGGCTGGGTGGCTCTGGGGTGCAGCTCTGGCCTCTTAGACTGCTGGGCCAACACCAAAGTCTGTGTGGCAGGTCCATTTGGCCATGACACGCTACCATGAGGGCAGGCGCTTCTGCGAGAAGGATGAGGAGTGGGACCGTGAGTCGGCAGTCTTCCATCTGGAGCACGCAGCTGACCTGGGCGAGCTGGAAGCCATCGTGGGCCTGGGGCTCATGTACTCACAGCTGCCCCACCACATCCTGGCCGACGTCTCCATGGAGGTGAGGAGGGCAGGGGGGAGACTGGTCACCCCACCACTTGCCTGCTTCCCTTCCAGGAGATCATTCATTCACCTGCCTCTTGTGCTGGAGGTTATTGCATGGCACAGAAGTGTCCTGGCCACTGGTCTTAGGGCAGGCCCTTCAAAGTTAGTTGAAACTGGCCAGGTGGTATGGCTCACACCTATATAATTTCAGCAGTTTGGGGGGTTGAGGCAGGAGCATTGCTTAAAGCCAGGAGTTTGAGACCAGCCTGGGCAACGTAGCCAGACCTTATTTCAATAAAAAATTTAAAAATTAGCCAGGCACGGTGGTTCACACATGTATTCCAGCTACTCAGGAGGCTGAGGCAGGAGGATCACTTGTGCCTGGGAGTTCAAGGTTGCAATGCACCACTGCACTCCAGCCTGGGCAACAGAGCAAAACTCTACCTCTAAAAAAAAAAACAAAGTTGAAACTGGTAGAATTGATCTGTCTTTGGAGAGTGAGTAGTAAGTGACAGTCACATTTCTAGGCAATGGGAGATGGTGTGATGGGAGAAGCAGAAGACACTGCTGAAGACACATGAGGAAGGGGTCAGTGTAGGCTTTCTGTGTATCAGTTCCTGGTGGCCAGAGCAAAGCCTGGCACTCAGTAGGTGCTAATAAATGAGGGGTGAAGGGATATCTGTGTTAGACCTAAAGGCCCAGTGGCAGTGAGCCAGGTATAATGGGGGTGTGAGGAGTTCAGGTAGAGGGAATAGTGTGTGCTGGGGCCGGAGGTGGAGACAAGGTGGTGAGTCAGAGACCAGGAGGCAGATCAGTTCAGCTGGGGCTGGGGCAGGAGCAGGAGTTGACACAGGAGAGTGGGCCAGGCCCAGATCTAAAGCAGCAGGATGTGCACAGGTAGGGAAATCATATGGGGGTCTGTTCCTTCTTCCTTCCCTGGTCCGAGGGCACAGGGAGAACTGGGGTGAGTGAATGGGATTGGGTAAGACCCAGGGAATATGATCTTTTCCTAGAAGTTAAGAGGCCCTGGAGGGTCATGTGATCCCAGCACATCTATTCCCATCCTCCCCATCGTGTGGGCCAAGGTTGTGGACGGACATGAGGTGACAGGCATGTGGAGCTATTCAAGAGTCTGAGGTCGGAAGATGGCTTGAGCCCAGAAGTTCGAGGTTGCTGTGAACTGTGATGGTGCCACTGCCGTCCAGCCTAGGTTACAGAGGGGAAACCTGTCGCAAAAAAACAAAACAAAACTCTCCTTCTTTTCCCCCGTCCTCTCATTTCCTGAATAACAGATAACCATGATGATTACTTATATACTCATGTAATTTCAGCGTATATTAGTTTCCTAAGACTACTTTTTTTTTTTTTTCCAGACAGAGTCTCAAGCTGTCACTCTGGGTAGAGTGCCATGGCATCACAGTTCACAGCAACCTCAAACTCTTGGGCTCAAGTGATTCTCTTGCCTCGGCCTCCCAAGTAGCTGGGACTACAGGCGCCTGCCACAACGCCCAGCAATTTTTTTGTTGCAGTTGTCATTGTTGTTTGGCGGGCCCAGGCTGGGTTCGAACTCGCCAGCCTTGGTATATGTAGCTGGCACCCTACCCACTGAGCTACGGGCGCCACCCTCCTAAGACTACTTTAACAAGTTAGCACAAACTGGGTGTGGCTTATAACAACAGAAATGTAGGGCAGCGTCTGTGGTTCAGTGGGTAGAGCGCCAGCCCCATATACCGAGGGTGGCGGGTTCAAACCCGGCCCTGGCCAAATTGCAACAAAAAAATAGCCGGGCGTCGTGGCAGGTGCCTGTAGTCCCAGCTACTTGGGAGGCTAAGGCAAGAGAATCACCTAAGCCCAGGACTTGGAAGTTGCTGTGAGCTGTGTGACGCATGGCACTCTACCAAGGGCAATGAAGTGAGACTCTGTCTCTACAAAAACAAAAACAAAAAGAAAAATGTATCCTTTCAGAGTTCTGGAGGCTAGAAGTCTAAAATCCAGCTGTCGGCAGGGCCATGTCTGAGGGCTGGGGTCAGGGGTCCGTCCTTGTTTCTTCTAGCTGCTGGGGGTTGCCAGCTGTCTTCCTTGGATTGGATCATTCCAGTCTCTTTCTTGGTTACTTCTGCTCTTGTGAAGGTATTAGTCATGTGGGATTTCGTACCCACCTAAAATCTAGCATGACTTCACCTTAACGTAGCCAATTACATCTTCCCAGACTCTGTTTCCAGATCAGATCACATTCTGAGGTTCTGGCTGGATATAAATAACTGGAGAGAAACTGTTCAGCCCAGTACACATTTTTCCACATACAAATATGAAATGGATTCTTATTTTCACCCTTCTTTTTTTCCTCCAAAGTTGGCAGGCATACTATAACGCTCCTGGACCTTGCTTTTTTTAACTTGACAGCATCTTGGGGACATTTTTCCTCAGTGGTATAGAGACGTTTCCTGTTTCTTGCTATGTAATGCTCCATTATATGGGTAGGACATCCTTTATTTAACTTGTGCCCTATTGATGGGCGTTTGGGTTGGTTCCATTCTTCTGATTTCTCAAAAAGTTGCTACAGTAACTAACCTTGTACATATTAGATTGAACCTCGTAAAACTTCTATTTTTATAGGTCATAGACAGTAGAATATTGATAATTTCCTATGGTTCGATTCAATGTATCATTGGGAATGTGGGCAAGGGATAATCTAGAGCTGTTTTTATTTCTTGTTTTAGATCAGTGGTTCTCAACCTTCCTAATGCCACAGCCCTTTAATACAGTTCCTATGCGTCACAACCCACAGGTTGAGAACCGCTGTTTTAGATGATGATGAGGAGCCTTGGTTGGTAGAGGGGAACTTTCATTTGTCTTTTTATGCTCCTTGAGGGCAGAACTGAGTATTTCTCATTTACTGTTAACTGGTAAACATTTAACAGTCAGTTTTTAGGGGTGAGGAGGGAATGTGCACATATATGTAAATATATTATAAATTTTGCTGATATAAAGTATATATAGATAGGCCAGGTGTGGTGGCTTATGCCTGCAATCCTAGCACTTTGGGAGGCTGAGATGGGAGTATTACATAAGGCCAGGAGTTTTGAGACCAGCCTGAGCAAGTAGGACCCCCATCTCTAAAGAAAATAAAATTAGTCAGGCATGGTGGGGCACATCTATAGTCTCAACTACTGGGAAGCTAAGGCAAGAGGATCACTTGAGCCCAGGAGTTTGAAGTTGTAATGAGCTGTGATGATGCCACTGCCCCCTCCAGCTGGGGAGACAGAGCAAGACCTTGTCTCTGTGTCGCATACAGCTTACAAATAACAATAAAAAGTACTTTTTTGTTTTTGAGATAGAGCCTCAAGCTGTCACCCTGGGTAGAGTGCCATGGCATCACATCTCACAGCAACTTCAAACTCTTGGGTTTAAGTGATGTTCTTGCCTCAGCCTCCTAAGTAGCTGGGACTACAGGTGCCCGCCACAAAGCCTGGCTATTTTTTGGTTATAGTTGTCATTGTTGTTTGGCAGGCCCAGGCTGGATTCGAACCTGCTGCTCTGGTGTATGTGACTGGTGCCTTAGCCGCTTGAGCTATAGGCACCAAGTCAAAAAACACTCTTTATTATTAAATCCATATAGTCAATTGATTTTCATGATATACCTTACTGACTTTTTTCAAATTCTTGTATCCATAGCCAATCTGTGGTTTCAATTCATAAGAGTGTAGTCTGACATAAATGAGTAGGATAAAAGTGAGATGTGTAAAAAATAGATCTTCAGGCTCAGTGCCCGTAGCACAGTGGTTACAGCACCAGCCACATACACCGAGGGTGTCGGGTTTGATCCTGGCCCGGGCCAGCTAAACAACAATGACAACTGCAACAAAAAAAATTGCCAAGCGTTGTGGCAGGCGCCTGTGGTCCCAGCTACTTGGGAGGCTGAGGCAAGACAATCGCTTAAGCCCAAGAGTTTGAGGTTGCTGTGAGCTGTGATA
This sequence comes from Perodicticus potto, assembly GCA_963574655.1. Classification (NCBI taxonomy): domain Eukaryota; kingdom Metazoa; phylum Chordata; class Mammalia; order Primates; family Lorisidae; genus Perodicticus; species Perodicticus potto. The sequence continues at coordinate 15,744 of CAUYRH010087347.1, forward strand.
GTACAGCCCTCTACAGAGGGCAACATAGTGAGACTCTGTCTCAAAAAAAAAAAGAAGTAGAACTTCATTTGCCGCTGATGTGAGCAACTTCTTTCTTGAATCAGATCCAGTTTTATTTTTATTTATTTATCTTGAGACAAAGCCTCAAGCTGTTGCCCTGTTTGAACCCGCCACCCTCCATATATGGGGCCAGCTTCCTACCCACTGAGCCACAGGCACCGCCCAAGGTCTGGAGACATTTGATTGTCATGACTAGTGAGGTGCTACTGGTATCTGGTGGGTAGAGAGTAGGATTTTGTTAAACATCATGCAAAACTCAGGACAGACCCCCACAATGAAGATTTTATCCAGTCTAAAATGTCTGTAGTGCCAAGATTGAGAACGCTGCAACAGATAGAAATAACTTCAAGAGTGTGGACTATAGTGATGAGTTTTGAATATTTATTTCCTTGGTTTTTAATATAATAATTCATCTCATTGAAAATTTATTTGGTTTAGGGCTGAATATGGTGCCTGTAATCCCAGCACTCTGGGAGGCTGAGGTGGGTGGATTGCGTGAGCTCACAGGTTTGAGACCAGCCTGAGCCAAAGCAAGACCTCACCTCTAAAAATAGCCAGGCATTGTTGCAGGCGCCTATAGTCCCAGCTACTCGGGAGGCTGAGGGCAAAAGAATCACTTGAGCCCAAGAGTTGGAGGTTTCTGTGAGCTTTGAAGAAACAGCACTCTACAGAGGGTGACAAAATGAGACTCTGTCTCAAAAAAAAAAAAAAAAATTATATGATTTACTTTGTAACAATGGCTGTGTTTTACAACTAACTTACCAGATTCCTGAACATTTACATCTGTTACAAACCTGGTTTGAACTACAAGCTGGTTCCAGCACACTCTTCATTTATCCTGTTCCAGCTTCACTTCAGAGCCGGGGACAGAGAGGTCACTCAGAAGTGTCTGAGGACAGAATGAAGGAATGCTGGGGGCCAGGACCGGGAGTGAACCCATCTCTCTTGAGACTTTCTAACTCTCCTTGTAATCCCAGGCTATTTACACCAGCTGCATCCTAGAAACTTTTTAAAGGGGTTAAGAAGCAAGTTCAGCTTCCTCATCTGAGGGGGCCCCAGGGCCTTTCTCTAGAAGACAGACTCTGGCAGCTTCCCCTAGCGGGAGTTTGGTTGTGTAGAGTGGTGTGATCAGACGAGGCAGACAGGAAGGACGTGAGCTGTGTTTGGGCCAGACTGTGGCTTAGCAAAGAACGTGACCACCACGTGCCCTGAGAGGCCACTGTGCACTCTAGAAGCCCTTCTCCACCTACCCCAGCATCCTCACTCTCAGGGCCTTTTCTTGTTGTCTTGCTAAGACATTCATTTATTCAAGTGCCTACATTTTGAGCATCTCCTATATTCTGGCCACTGCCTTGGGTTCTTATTCACAGCAGTAGGAACAATAGACAAGGTCCTTGCTTTCACAGAGCAACTTTTTCAGATGGGTTAGGATGTAATACAGGTAATAATTAACAAATAAAAATATTTCCCATAGAATTAAAAGTAGATAACCTTTAGTGAGCATTTCTTATGCCAAGCATTGTTCTAAAGTGCCAGGGAAGAGATAGAAGATATGACAGGGAAAGTGATCAAGAGTGACTGGGCCGGGTGCAGCGGCACATACCTGTAATCCTAGCACTCTGGGAGGCTGAGGTGGGTAGATCACCTGAACTCAGGAGTTTGAGACCAGCTCTGAGCATGAGCAGGACCCCTTCTCTAAAAATAGCCAGGCTTTGTGGCAGGCACCTGTAGACCCAACTACTTGGGAGGCTGAGGCAAGAGGATCACTTGAGCTCAAGAGGTTGCTCTGAGCTATGATGTGGCTGCATTCTACCCAGGGTGACAAAGTGAGACTCTGTCTCCAAAAAAAAAAAAAAAAAGAGTGACTGGCCTTTTGTATTAGGACACCAGCTCTGGCAAGGGAGTCTGGGAAATGCAGTCATGCAGTCATTAGCTGTGTCAGTGAAAACATGGCAGAGAAGAATGAGAGTGGATATGGGGGCAAATGGTAGTCACTGCCATATTTCCAAAAGTATGAAGATTGAGAAGGGCATCATAGGCTAATATGAAAATTTTGGATTTGTCTCTGAGCAAGATAAGAAGCTATGGAGCAGCTCTGAGGGAGCAAAGCGAGCTTGACTTAGGTTTTAAAAGTGTCTCTCTGGCTAGTTGTGGTGGCTCATGCCAGCAATCCCAGTACTTTGGGAGGTCAAGACAGGATCGTTTGAGACCAGCCTGGGCAATGTAGTGACACCTGTTTCTACTTTAAAAAAAGAAAAAATAATTAGCCAGGCACACACCAATAGTTCCAGCTACTTGAGAGGCTGATGTGGAAGGATTGATTGAACCCAGGAGTTTGAGGCTACAAAGAGCTATGACTGCACCACAGCATTCCAGCCTGGGCGACAGAAAATAAAATGAATTGGCTCGGCCCCTGTGGCTCAACGGGCTAAGGCGCCAGCCACATATACCTGAGCTGGCGGGTTCGAATCCAGCCCAGGCCCACCAAACAACAATGACAGCTGCAACCAAAAAATGGCCGGGCGTTGTGGCGGGCACCTGTAGTCCCAGCTACCTGGGAGGCAGAGGTGGGAGACTCGCTCAAGCCCAGGAGTTGGAGGTTGCTGGGGGCTGTGATGCCACAGCACTCTATCCCGGGTGACAGCTTGAGGCTCTGTCTCAAAAATAAATAAATAAATAAATAAATAAATAACATAAAATGAATTAAAGGTATCTCTGTAGCTGGTGTGGGATAGGCTGTAGGTGAGGAGAATGGAAGCAAGAACTCTCCTACACTGCTGGTGGGGAAGTGCAAAGGTTCAACTTTTGAGGCAGCTCCTCAAACAGCTACACATACAGAGATACATGTGACCCAGCAATTCTACTTGTAGCTATATACCCAAAAGAATAAAAACTTACATCCACACTCAGACTTGTACATGAATGTTCATAGCAGCATTACACATAATAACCAAAAGCTGGAAACCCAAATATCCATCAGTGGATGAATGGATAAACAAAAGGTGAGATACCCATGTAAAGGACTATCATTTGATCACAACAAGAAATGAAGTACTGATACATGCTACAATATAGATGGAAGAATTGTGCTAAGCAAAAGAAACCAGTCACAAAGGATCACATATGATTCCATTTACAGGAAATTTCCAGAACAGGCAATCCACAGAGACAGGAAGTAGACTAGTCATTGCCTAGAGCCGGGGCAGAACGGGGAGTTTGATAGTGAAAGGGTATGGAATTTCTTCTTGGATTGATAAAAGCATTCTGAAATTGACTGTGGTGGCTGCACAATTCTGTGAATAAACTAAAAACAACTGACATATACTTCTACGGCAGGCCGGCCCAGAGCTCTCAAAATAATTCAAGAAATAGGGAGGAGATTGATTAGTGAGATCTTGACAGCCCCCTCTAATGCAAGCCTAGTTTGCTTCTCTCCCTCTTTGGTTTGTATTAACAGGACACGGAACAGAATAAAACAAAAGGATTTGATTACTTAATAAAGGCAGCTGAAGCTGGTGACAGACAGTCCATGATCCTCATGGCACGAGCTTTTGACACCGGGCAGAACCTCAGCCCAGACAGGTACTGGGGCTGTCGATCAGGTAGAGCTGGTGGGAACCAGGGTTGTGGGTGGACGCACTCCTCCAGTGTCAGGACAGACCTGGGTTCCAGGCTTGATTCCTCATTATCAATCCAGTGATGGTGGGCAAGTTATTTTCCCTTCCTGGCCTGAGTTTCTTTATTTTGCAAACTGGAAGTAATTATAGCACCTGTATCTTGGGGCTGTTGTGGGAGGGTTGAATGAGATGTTTCTTGTGAACCTCACAGTGTCTGGCATATAAAGCATGTGATACATGGCAACCTTTCTAGCCAGTAAATGCAAGCCTTTGCCTAAGGAAAAAAAAAAACCCAGAATGGTATATGGCATCAAGGTCAGAGTGGTTTTCATATAATGTTAGTATTATGGGTAATTTTAATTGGCTTTTCCTGTTTTCATTTGTATTTGTATTTTTTTTTTTTTTTAAATCCAAGAAGAAGGGGAGGGAAAGAGGCAAGCTCCACAGTGAGTTTTCCTGAATGGCTTTGGGACCCTGAAGGCTGTGGCTCTGTAGTTGTCAACCCTTCTCATTTATCCTTTAGGCTGAGGTGTCAGGACTGGTTTCCGCATTAATGGCCAGCTTCATCTCAGGTCCTTGGTTTGGCCGGTAGGAGGGCCTAGAAGTGTATGGGCAAAGGTTGCTTAGGGGAATTGAACTTGTCTTTGGACCCTCTGTGACTCCCATTGGAACTTAGCTACCCCCACTCCATCCTTAGAAGCCTCCCATGGCTTTCTGGAAAGAAGTGGGATGAACATCTTTTTTTTTTTTTGAAACAGAGCCTCAAGCTGTCACCCTGGATAGAGTGCTGTGGCATCACAGCTCACAGCAATCTCCAATTCCTGGGCTCAAGTGAGTCTCTTGTCTCTGCCTCCCAAGTAGCTGGGACTACAGGCGCCCGCCACAACGCCCGGCCATTTTTTGGTTGCAGCCGTCATTGTTGTTTGACGGGCCCGGGCTGGATTTGAACCCGCCAGCTGAGGTGTATGTGGCTGGCGCCTTAGCCCGTTGAGCCACAGGCGCCGAGCCAAGGGATGAACATCTTCATTGTCTAAACCTCCAAGGTTGGAGCAGCATGGCAGTTCCCTCCTGTCTGGTGCCAAGGTCACAACTCCCTTGGTTATTTATTTATTTGAAGACAGTCTCACTCAGTCACTCTGGGTTTGAGTGCCATGGCATCAACCTCAAACTCTTGGGCTCAAGCCATCCTCGTGTCTCAGCCTCCCAAGTAGCTGGGACTACAGGTGTGCACCAACAGCACGGATAGTTTTTCTTTTTTCTTTTTTGAGATAGAACCTATCACCCTAGGTGGAGTGCCGTGTGTCATAGCTCACAGCAACCTCAAATTCTTAGGTTCAAGTTATCCTCTTGCCTCAGCCTCTTGAGTAGCTGGGACTACAGGCACCTGCCACAATGCCCGGCTATTTTTTCTATTTTTAGTAGGGACAGGGTCTCACTCTTGCTCAGGCTGTTCTTGAACTCCTAAGCTCAAGGGATCCCCCCTGCCTCAGCCTCCCAGAGTGCTAGGATTATAGACATGAGCCACCACACCCTGCCTGATTTCCATTTCTTAATAAGATAAAATGGAGTCAAGGTTATCTCCTGAACACCATCCCAGCCAACCACCAGTTTATATTTATTCAAAATTCAGCAGGTAGTTGAGCCTGTGCTGTTTGTCAGACCCTGAAATTCAGCAGTAAACAAAGCAGACCAAGGTCCCTGGCTTCTTGGGGCTCATGTGCTAGTCAGGGGAGACCATGATTAAATAAGTGAACAAGGAGAATTGAAGATTGCAGTAATTGTTGTCAACCACAGTCAACAGGGTATTTGGAGGTGGAAGTCTCTGAAGAGGTGCTATGTGAGCTGAGAGTGGAGGGATGAGGAGAGTCGTAGTTTGTCTTGTGCTGCTATAAAACAATATCAGAGACTAGGTAATTTATCATAAATGGGAGTTTATTAGCTCCTATTTCTGGAGGCTGGGAAGTCCAAAATCAAGGCTCTGGCATCTGGCTAGGGCCTTCTTGGTTAATAGGATGGGGTCATCTAGGCCTCAGAGGAGGCGGCTGCCACAGGGGAAGAAAACCAGTCATTAGCTGTTGCTTGTGGAATGTTTCATGAGAACCGTAGACCTTATCTGGGTCTCTCTCTTTGCTCTTTCCTGGGACACCATAAATAGTTACTCATATGGGTTACACCCATAGAAAAAGAGCCCACGCCCTATTTGCTCTATATTCTGTGTTGTGTGGTTTGGCTGGAACCTTGGTGTGGCCATGTGTGTGCTGCAGTGGGAGAGGGATGAGGGTAAAGGGACAGAGCTGGAATGGAAGGCGTCGGCTACTCCAGGGTAGGCTCTATGTTGTGCCTCAGGAGGGCCAGAGCTGGCCAGCACAAGTAGGGCATAAAAGGGGGCCAGATGATTGCTATTACCTCAGATGGCCCTGGAGGCCTCTGCTGATGGTGTCCTATGCTCCCCTTCTCTACCCGAGTCAGGGAGCATCTTAGCTAGGACACTGCCGATACTAGCTCATAGGTGCTTTTGCGCAAACTAGAAAAATGGCTCCGATCCTCCAGGTGCCCTACTCCCTTTCGTCGGTTGGGAGATTGTTGTAATATATTGATTTTGTTGAGGAAAGCTACTTGATTGCTTTCTTAATAAATGTATCGATCTACAATGTGAAGGTGCCCTTTCCATGCAATGGCCTTGATTAGGGTGAGTGGTGAGCCGTAGGTGGTAGCCCTGCTGGGATCCGGGATTGCCCCTCCTGCATGGCCCTCCTCCCTCATTGCCTTGGTAACCTTCCTTTCTCTTATCTCCTGGCAAGGTCCCCGGACTGGGTGGAGGCCCTGCACTGGTACAATGCTGCCCTGGAGAGGACCGACTGCGATGAGGGTGGTGAGTACGACGGGATGCAAGACGAACCCCGGTACATGCTGCTGGCTAGGGAGGCCGAGATGCTGTCCATGGGTGGCTGCGGTCTGGAGAAGGACCCACAGAGATCAGGTAAGTCCTGGCAGACCTGTCCCTGGAGTGAGTCTCTTTCCTAGGAGAGGGCTTTATGGAGATGGTATGAAGGTGAAGATTTTTATATTAATGGTTATATATTGGGAAGCACCTGTGGCTCTTTGGGTAGGGCACCGGCCCTATATACTAAGGGTGGTGGGTATGAACCCAGCCCTGGCCAAACTGCAACAAAAAATAGCCGAGCGTTGTGGCAGGCGCCTGTAGTCCCAGCTACTTGGGAGGCTGAGGCAAGAGAATCTCTGAAGCCCAGGAGTTGGAGGTTGCTGTGAGTTGTGATGCCACAGCACTCTACCAAGGGCGATAAAGTGAGACTCTGTCTCTAAAAATTAGCATATTGTGAGTTTTTTTGCGATTTTAAAAATTAAGTTAAGATTTTCTTTCTTTTTTTTTTTTAAGAGACAGAGTCTCACTTTGTAGCCCTTGGTAGAGTACCATAGGGTCACAGCTCCCAGCAACCTTCAGCTTTTGGGCTTAGGCGACTCTCCTGCCACAGCCTCCCAAGTAGCTGGGACCACAGGAGCCCACCACAATGCCTGGCTACTTTTTTGTTGCAGATTGGCTGGGGCCGGTTTCAAACCTGCCACCCTTGGTATATGGGGCCAGCACCCTACTCACTGACCCACAGGTGTTGCTTGAGTTGAGATTTTCGTAACATAAAATTCACCATCTTAAAGTACATAGTTCAATGATTTGTTTTTTGTTTGTTTGTTTTTGAGACAGAGTCTCAGTATGTTGCCCTTGGTAGAGTGCTGTGGCATTAAAGCTCACAGCGACCTCCAACTCTTGGGCTTAAGCGATTCTCTTGCCTAAGCCTCCCAAGAAGCTGGGACTACAAGTGCCTGCCACAAGGCCCAAATATTTTTTGGTTGTAGTTGTCATTGTTTGGCAGGCCTGGGCTGGATTCCAACCTGCCAGCTCCAGCGTATGTGGCTGGCGCCCTAGCCGCTGAGTAACAGGCACCAAGCCAGTTCAATTGTTGTTTATTTATGTTTTTTTTTGAGATAGAGCCTCCAGCTGTCACCCTGGGTAGAGTGCCATGGTGTCACAGCTCACAGCAAGCTCAAACTCCTGGGCTTAAGCGATTCTCTTGCCTCAGCCTCCCAAGTAGTTGGGACTACAGGTGCCCACCACAATGCCCGGCTATTTTTTGGTTGTAGTTGTCATTGTTGTTTGGCATGCCCAGGCTGGATTCGAATCTGCCAGCTCCAGTGTATGTGGCTGGTACCCTAGCTGCTGAGCTGCAGGCGCCAAGCCTGGTTTTTTAATAATAGTATTGTCACAGTGTTGTGCTTCTTTGTATGAATATACTCCATTTTGTTTACCCATTCATCAGTTGATAGATGTTATTAAATATGAACTTTTTTTTTTTTTTGCAGTTTTTGTCCGGGGTTGGGTTTGAACCTGCCACCTCCAGCATATGGGGCCAGTGCCCTATTCACTGAGCCAGAGCCAGAGGCGCCGCCCAATATGAACTTTTTTTTCTGTTACATAATATTAATATATTAGTCTGCTTGGGCTGTCATAGCAAAATACTATAGATTAGGTGGCTTAAACAACAAAATTGATTTCTCATAGTTCTAGAGGCTGAGAAGTCCAAGATCAAGGTGCTGGACAATTAAGTTTCTGGTTTTTTACACTGAGAAAAAACTGTTTCCTCACATGACCTTTCTTCTGGTTGCAAGTGGAGAGAAAAGGAGAGAGAGAGAGAGTTCTTCTGTCTCTTTTTCCTGTTAGGGTGCCAGCCCTGTGTGATTACAGCCTCACGTTTATGACCTCATTTAACCTTTATCCCTTCCTCACAGGCTGTATGGTTTGAATGTCCTCTCCAAAATGCAGGTTGAAATTTAATTGTCATTGTGATGGTATTAAGAAGTGATTAGGCCATGAGGACTCCTCTCTCATGAATGGATTATGTTCTTACCTCAGGAGTGGGTCAGTCATTGCAAAAGGGGCTTTGTTATAAAAGTGAGTTCAGCTCCCTCTTGCTCACTTGTATTTACCCTCCTCTGGCCCTTCTGCATTCTGCCATGGATGATGCAGTATTTTCTTTTTTTTGGAGACAGAGTCTCACTTTGTCACCCTTGGTAGAGTGCTGTGGTGTCACAGCTCATAGCAACCTCAAACTCCTGGGCTTAAGCAATTCTCTTGCCTCAGCCTTCCAAATAGCTGGGACTAGTGGTGCCTGGCACAATGCCTGACTGTTTTTTTTTTTTTAGAGACAAGGTCTTGCTCTGGCTCAGGCTGGTCTTGAACCTGTGAGCTCAGGCAATCTACTCACCTTGGCCTCCCAAGTGCTGGGATTACAGGCGTGAGCCACTGTGCCTGGCCAATGATGCTATATTAAGGCCCTGTTTAGAAGGCTGTTGGACTTTGCAGCCTCCAAAATTGTGAGCTAAGTAAATTTTGGTTCATCATAAATTACTCAGTCTGTGGTATTCTGTCATAGCAACACAAAACAGACTAACCCACAGGGCCTATCTTCAAATATAATTACATCGTGGATTAGGGCTTTACCATTTGAATTTGTGGGAGGGGGCCCTAGAGAAGTAGGACACAGGTATTAGGTCCATAACACACTATATAATAAATCTGCTAAAATTTTTATTTCACAGGTATTCAATGAGGCTAAGTTTTTAAAGCTTTTTATTTATTTATTTATTATTATTATTTTTTTTTTTTTTAGAGACAGAGCCTCACTTTGTCACCCTTGGTAGAGTGCTGTGGCGTCACAGCTCACAGCAGCCTCTAACTCCTGGGCTTAGGCGATTCTCTTGCCTCAGCCTCCCAAGTAGCTGGGACTACAGGTGCCTGCCACAACGCCTGGCTATTTTTTATTGCAGTTTGGCTGGGACCGAGTTCCAACCCGCCACCCTCAGCATATGGGGCCCACGCCCTACTCACTGAGCCACAGGCACCACCCTATTTATTTATTTATTTATTTTTTAATAGAGCTTTTTCTTTCTTTCTTTCTTTTTTTTTTTTTTTTTTTGAGACAGAGTTTCAAGCTTTTACCCTCAGTACAGTGCTGTGGCATCACAGCTCACAGCAACCTCAGACTCTTGGGCTTAAGCGATTCTCTTGCCTCATTCTCCCCAGGTAGCTGGGACTTCAGGCGCCTGCCACAATGCCAGGCTATTTTGTTTGTTTGTTTATTTGTTTGTTTGTAGTTGTCATTGTTTGGCAGGCCTGGACTGGATTCGAACCCGCCAGCTCCAGTGTATGTGGCTGGTGCCCTAGCCGCTTGAGCTATAAGTGCCAAGCCTATTTAATTATTTTTTAATTAATTAATTAATTTTTTTTTTTTTGAGACAGAGTCTCATTTTACTGCCCTCAGTAGAGTGGGGGGTCATAGCACACAGCAACTTCAAACTTAGGCTCAAGCCATTCTCTTTCCTCAGCCTCCCAAGTAGCTGGGACTATAGGTGCCCGCCACAATGCCCGGCCTTTTTTTTTTTTTTTTCTTTTAAGGGACGAGGTCTCAGTCTGGTTCAGGCTGGTCTCGAAATGGTGAGCTCAGGCAATCCACCCACCTCGGTCTCCCAGAGTGCTAGGATTACAGGCATGTGCCCCGCCTTAAAAGTTTTTTTAAAGTTGTATTAAAAAATTAGCAAAGAGGCTCGGTGCATACAGCTCAGCGGCTAGGACACCAGCCACATACAACGGAGCTGGACAGGTTGGAACCCAACCCAGGCCTGCCAAACGACAATGACAACTACAACCAAAAAATGTCTGGGTTTTGTGGCTGGGGCCTGTAGTCCCAGCTACTTGGGAGGCTGAGGAAAGAGAATGGCTTGAGCCTAAGAGTTTGAGGTTGCTGTGAGCAGTGGCACCACACTCTACTGAGGGCACAAAGTGAGACTCTGTCTCAAATAAATAAATAAATAAATAAATAGCAAACAATAATGCAAATCTATAATCTCGTATTTAAAATTTCTAAATCCATAAAACTCTGAGAACCAGAAGTAGTTTTGTAACTTTTACATAAGTTTACTTGACAGCAAAGTCTGTCCTGAGCTGGCTCATGAAGCTGTCTATAATCTCTTTGATCCCCAGTTATTTGTACAGAAGTCTTTATCCTCATTCTCATTGGCTCAAATTGAATCAGCTGCTCACCCCTAAACCAATCACTGTAATTGTTGACAAGGCTTCCTGTGATTGACCATGCTTAAGACTGGCCCAATCCCTGCGGCCTGGTGAGAATGAAGAGAGTGTTTTGATTGGTCAGACCTGATCACATGTTAACCCTTACCCTACCACCTACAATGCCTGGAGGTAGAGGGCACAAGGGGTGGTTTGAGTTTCTAAGGTAGCCCCAGGGTGCGCTCCTGGGAGGGGTGGGGGACAGGGCTGACACAAAGAACAGATGGGTCACCTCTTTGTGCCTCACTTTGCTCTTTTCCAGGGGACTTGTACACCCAGGCGGCAGAGGCAGCCATGGAAGCCATGAAGGGCCGGCTAGCCAACCTGTACTACCAGAAGGCAGAGGAGGCTTGGGCTCAGATGGAGGAATGACCTACAGGAGGATCCCTGTCAGCTAGTCCCCAGCCAACAGGCTAGGGGTACACACAAAGATTTATTTAGTTTGGAGAAGGAAAGCATTTTTTGTGTGTTGTAAATCAACTTTTGTATTTCATTTTTTAATTCTTCAGAATGTCTTGGCTACTAGCAGAGATATTATCGCTGTCCCCTGGGGCAGTAGTTTGGGGGGAGTGAGAATTTAAAAAGCAGCCTAATGGGGCGGTGCCTGTGGCTCAAAGGAGTAGGCCACCAGCTCCATATGCCAGAGGTGGTGGGTTCAAACCCAGCCCTGGCCAAAAACTACAAAAAAAAAACAAAAAAACTCCAGCAGCCTAATGAACCAACATATCTTTTTGAGGTTCTATTTTTATTTCCTTTTTTTGTCATGAAATGTAAGAAAGTGCTCTTTGCCTTGGATGGACAATATTAGGGTTCTGCTCTCGAGCCTTTTCAGGTTGGACTGAAATCTCAGGCCCACAGAACCCTGTTTTGTAAATCAGGAAGGGGATTCTAGGGCTGCACGGTAACTTTTTGGGGGATGCATATTGTTGTAACTTAGTGTGAAGTCTTCCTTCTCAAGGCATTTGGAAGGGTGCATGGCATTTTTCGGTGGATGTGAAATTGTACAATACCCAGACCCCCTACTGCTTCAGGGATGGGCTCACCTACTGGCTATTTTCTAACCTTTTAGTTCAACTTCCTCCCATATGCTACTGATTTTCTGGCCTACAGCCAAATGCTGTTTTTTAAGCATGCTTTCTACAGTGGGCTTTACAAAACAGTTTTGATTTTTATATGCACACATTTACTACCTCTAACTCCTATATCAACTAGTGTGGAAGAGGGTGCACCTCAAAGCTTTTACATGTAAGGACAATGGCTTGGAATGTTGGAACCCTTCTTCCCAAGCTGACATGTACTGTGCATCTCAGTGGCAGCATCCACCATCCACAGCGTGACTAAAGTGTCCCTTGTACGGTATTCCTCAACATTTTCTTAGCATCCAACGTTATGTAGAATCTGTTCCCCAATCCCTGCTTGAAGCTATGTTGATTTTTTTGTAATTTGCAGCAGGATGCTTTCAGCAGCAGCCCATTGAGATTTTATCTAAGATGTCTGAGAATGAAAGGACAAGAACTATAAACGCTCATTAATTCAAGTAGTTTCCCTAGGGCCAGGCTATGGTTATCTTTATTTAACAAGCTTTTCCTTTAAATGGAGTTTTGATTTCATGTGAGGGTGATTTCATTTGGTGTTTCAAAATAGCAAACAGAATACTTTGATCAACTCCAAATACTAAAGCAGCCTCTGTTTCTTCCTTTAAAAATCAAAACATAGAAAAGCTGAGTATAACATATAAACCTTTTTTTTTTTTTTTTTTTTTTTTGAGACAGGGTGTCACTATGTTGCCCAGCCTAGAGACCAGTGGCATGATCATAGTGCATCACAGCCTCAAATTCCTGGGCTTAAGTGATTCTCCTGCCTCGGCCTTCTGAGTAGTTTACACCACCATACCTGGCTAATTTTTAAAATTTTTGTAGAGATCAGGTTTTTCTAGGTTGCCCAGACTGGTCTCAAGCTCCTAGCCTCAAGCGATCCTTCTGCCTCAGCTCCCCAAAATGCTGGGATTACAGGCATGAGCCACTGCTTCCAGTCAGCTATTCTTATTTGGTTATTAAAACAGGTTTTCCAGTACTTTAGTGTTGAGTGCTGTGGAGTCATGAACCTGTGCAAGGATTAGGTTCCAAAGTCTAGAGTGTACCCTCAAAGGAAAAATCAAGTGGCATCTAAATTACCCTTCAGGCTCGGTGCCTGTGGCTCAAGTGGCTAAGGTGCCAGCCACATACACCTGAGCTGGTGGGTTCGAATCCAGCCCAGGCCTGCTAAACAACAATGACGGCTGCAACCAAAAAAAAAAAAAAAAAAAAAAAATAGCCAGGTGCTGTGGCCGGCGCCTGTAGTTCAAGCTACTTGGGAGGCAGAGGCAAGAGAATCGCTTGAGCCGAGGAGTTTGAGGTTGCTGTGAGCTGTGATGCTACAGCACTTTACCCAGGGCGAGCTTGAGGCTCTGTCTCAAAAAAAATAAATAAATAAAAATAATAAAATAAATTGCCCTTCAAATTGCTTAGACTACCCATAAGTGACAGTGTACCCAGTTTTTTTATATGGATTCATCACGACCAGTTTTCCTTAGAAGTTGGACTGATCAGCCCTTTGTTATCTGTATCAGATTATTAGTTGGTAAAGGTATGTGAGTGTCTGTGTTAAACCAGTGCATATAGTTAAATTGCATATAAATGTAAGAAGCAAGTTTGTTGTGACTTATTTCTTCAAAGTAGTCAAACCTCATTATTATTCATGCTTTTTGTTAATTCATCCAGCTGCCTTTCTGAGATATTGTTATGCAAATAATTTGTATTGCATCTAGTTTCTTATTTATATGTCATCTCTTCTTTAGTAGGAATTGGCAAACGTTTTTGTAAAGGACTAGATAGGTTTTACAGGCCAAAGGTCTCTGTTACAACTATTTAACCTGGCTGTGCAGTGTACATCAGCCATGGACAATATATGAACAAATGAGTGTGGCTGGTGTTCCAGTTAAACTTTATTTACAAAAACAGTCGGCTTTCCTGGGCTGTATTTTGTCAACCCTGCTCTAACTGTTGTCTGAGGGCTACTTTATTAAGTCCTGGGGACTGGAGCTATCTCAACTTTGTGGCCTCCAGTGCTCAAAAAAACAGTGCTTTGACACAGAGTAGGCACTCAACAAATGCATGAACAAATGAAAAGTCAGTCCTAGTCACTGCCCTTACTTTCTGAGGCTATAGTTCCTCCATGCAATGAATGATAAATTGTCTGGACTGGCTTGAATCCTCAGCCCCATCATCCCATTCCCCACCCACCCACCTACCCACATGACCTTAACGTGTCAGTAGTTGGTCTCCTCTGGGAGGCTGCGGGACCTGAATGTAGAGCTAAGCAAATGCTTCTTTAAGGATCCTTGAGAATAAAAAAGTACCATGTAAGATATTGAGTCCTTCTGAGCCAGTACATGAACTTACTTCACCTCCAAAACCTTGTTTTGTGCCTTCTAAAGTTGGCTAGGGCATCATCATTTTCCAAAAATTCTGAGCATGCCCCCCCAAAAAAGGCACATCCAGGATATTCCAGCCCAGCTGAGACAACATCAGAAACTATCTTCAAGTGCAAGAAGTCCAGGAGATTAGCAGAGCGGATATGTAATTATCATCTGGCACCTTCATTTCCCTAACACAGAAACCAGGGTTATTCCAGGTAGTTTATTTCATAGTGACACTGCTAGGTAGGGACTAAGCTAAAGCTAGTGTTTGAGAGCTGTTGTTCCTTAGAAGCTCCTGGGAATGTAATTTAAAGTTAAACCAGAGTTTAATGACCCTTTTAGTTTTGCTATAGGGAAGAGAAAAAGAACATAAGCAAAGAAATAAATGAATGCCATGTTATACAGATATAAGTAAGAAGAGAAAAAACAACCAAACCCCAGTGCTTCTGAATATTCCTGTTCTCCCCCTCACCTGAGGCACCGTGGGAATGTATCAAATGCAACCTTGATGCACAAAACTAGGGAAACTGCTGTTGTTTCTGTTCTAGTGATTTTATTTCTTTTAATCCCAGCATATTTACCTGCAGTACGAGACATGTTTTACAAATCGACAAATGTTTACACAGTATATACAGCTTACTGGGGGGAAGGAGACAAAATATACAGATGCTCTGCTTGGAATTTTGCCTTTGTTTTTCTAGTCTCTGAGGTAACCATTGGACCTACTCCCGGTGATACTTGGTGGGACCCAGAGAAGTGGCCTGTTAGAGATTTATTTTGCCATATGTACTAAGTTCTATTTTGACTTTCCAAATAAAGTGGTTTCTTTCTGTCTGTCTCCAATGTCTCCTGGTAAGAAATGAAGTAAAGTCCCTGGCTGGAGGCTGAGGTGACCCAGAGGGCTCATACCCCCATTTGAAAGGGTAATAATTCAGCTGTTGATTGTTGCTGTGGGAAGTGTGGGCTAATGTTGCTCCAGTTTTGTTTTTGTTTTTGTTTTTTTTAGAGACAGAGTCTCACTTGGTCGCCCTCGGTAGAGTGCCATGGCGTTATAGCTCATAGCATCCTCTAGCTCTTGGGCTTAGGCGATTCTCCTGCCTCAGCCTCCCAAGTAGCTGGGACCACAGGTGCCTGCCACAACGCCAGCAATTTTTTTGTTGTAGTTTGGCTGGGGCCAGGTTTGAACCCACCACCCTCGGTATATGGGGCCGGTGCCCTACTCACTGAACCACAGGCACTGCCCTTTTTTTTGGGGGGGGGGACAGAGTCTCACTATGTCTCCCTCTGTAGAGTGCAGTGGTGTCACAGCTCACAACCTCAAACTCCTGGGCTTAGCAATTCTCTTGCCTCAGCCTCCCAAGTAGCTAGAACTACAGGCGCCTGCCACAATGCCCGGCTATTTTTTGTTGCAGTTGTCATTGTTGTTTAGCAGGCCTAGGCGGGATTCGAACCTGCCAGCCCCAGTGTATGTGGCCAGCACCCTAGCTGCTGAGCTACAGGCGCCAAGCCCAATGTTGCTACGTTTTCCAATTTTTCAAGAGCTGTGGGAAAATAATTTTTTTAAATGCAAGGTCTTCTGATTTTTAACATTTATAATAAATTCTAATAACTTTTAAAGGCCTTCCAGATTTGGCCCTTATACTGTCAATTTGCTTCAGATAAAGTATGAACCTTCCATTTTTTTTTTTTTTTTTTTTTATAGAGACAGAGTCTCACTTTATTACCCTTGGTAGAGTGCTGTGGCATCACACAGCTCACAGCAACCTTCAACTCCTGGGCTTAGGTGATTCTCTTGCCTCAGCTTCCCAAGTGGCTGGGACTACAGGCGTCCGCCACAATGCCCTGGCTATTTTTCTGTTTCGCAGTTTGGCTGAGGCCGGGTTTGAACTCGCCACCTTCGGTATATGGGGCCAGTGCCCTACTCGATGAGCCACAGGTTCCCCCTGAACCTTCCATTTTTTGATTTGTTTGTCTGTAAAATATAAAGAGTAATCTTTACCATTACAGTGTTGATACTTGTGTCAGAGAAGACAGGACATGTGAAAGTACTGATCCAAAGCTTAAGAAACTTTTGATTACCAGTATGACCCTTTGCTTTCAAGCTAATAGTTTTATAATTTTAAGACGTTGAACATTAGCATAACTGTGCACAGTAGACTGAACACATATATTTAGGTCCACTTGCTCCCAGATCCTCAGTACAATAAAGGAAGGGAATTTTTTTTTCATGGTATAAGCCCAGGAGGATGAAGAGAGAGAGATGATTCAACAGCAATAAAGTTTTGGATACTGGAAAACAGATGGACGTCAACTGAGTTAATGGACCCAAGAAGTCTGGATCCTAAGTCAGCAATAGGGAAATCTGAGAAACGACCCAACTTTCATTGTCAAAGAACCCCAATAAGGCTGAGGAATGGTAGAAGGAACTTCAGGAAGAGGCAATGAAATGAGTCTAAAACTGGAGGGTGAGTTGACAGTTAAGGCATCAGACTGCTAGACCTTGTCCTGACTGTAGCCAGTCAGCTGCCTCTGTTCGCCTGCAGAAGCCTGGGATGCCAGGGTCATTGGAGTGGAAGTTTCTACACTGAATGTAGAGGCCCTGCCAGCCTTTTCCCTCTGGGCTTTCAGGCCCTGCCAGCCTGATTTGGATCCTCCTGGCACAAGGCAGACAATGGGAGAAATCCCTAGGGGATCTGACTAGCTTGAGAGAAAAGACTTAAAGGTACTGACCTATAATGAAATAGGGCTCAGCCACTAGGTCCAGCCATTGCCACAGGACTTCCCAGACAACTTAATTAGAGCCCCATTAGTAAACCTGAGCAGACAAATGCAAAGAAAAGCATTTAGTATGAAAAACATCAAAACAGGCCGGGGCAAGGCCTCACACCTGTAATCCTAATATTTTGGGAGGCTGAGTCGGATGGATTGCTTGAGCTCAGGAATTCGAGACCACCCTGAGCAAAAGTGATACCTCCATCTCTACTAAAAATTGAAAAATTGGCCAGGTGTTGTGGTGGGTGCCTGTAGTCCCAGCTATTTGGGAGGCTGAGGCAGGAGGATTGCTTGAGCCTACGAGTTTGAGGTTGCTGTCAGCTAAGCTGACGCCATGGCCCTGTAACTTGGGCAACAGAGTGAGACTGTCTTGAACAAAACAAACCAACAGAAGAAAGTACCTAACTGGAAATAATATGCAGGCAGAAGAAAACTTAAAAAACAAAAAGTAACAACAACAACAAAATGCTGTCATTAATATCCTTGATAAAATATTGCTTCTATGGGGCAGCGCCCATAGCTCAGTGGGTAAGGCACCAGCCACATACACCAAGGCTGGTGAGTTTGAACCCAGCCGGGCCTGCTAAAACGACAATGACAACTGCAACAAAAAATAGCTGGGCGTGGTGGTGGGCGCCTGTAGTCCCAGCTACTTGGGAGGCTGAGGCAAGAGAATTGCTTAAGCTCAAGCGTTTGAGGTTGCTGTGAGCTGTGACTCCATGGCACTCTGTCCACTCTACCTGACAGCTTGAGACTATGTCTCAAATATATATATATTGCATCTGTGAAAAGAGAACTAGATGCAATTCTAAAATTCACACAACAAAAGAGGTCTTGGGAAAATTAAAAGTGGAGACCTCAGACGGCTCATAAAAGGAAAAAACAGCTTGGTGCCTGTGGCTCAGCGGGCTAAGGCGCCAGCCATGTACACCTGAGGTGGCAGGTTCAAATCCAGCCCGGGCCCGCCAAACAATGATGGCTGCAACCAAAAAATGGCCGGGCATTGTGGCGGGCGCCTGTAGTCCCAGCTACTTGGGAGGCAGAGGCAAGAGACTCGCTTGAGCCCAGGAATTGGAGGTTGCTGTGAGCTGTGATGCCACAGCACTCTATCCAGGGTGACAGCTTGAG
>CAUYRH010087353.1:0-11443 GCA_963574655.1 Perodicticus potto
CTTCATGGAACGTGTTGAGTAAGGTTCAATCCTCTGAAATTTTTTGAGTCATTGCTGCAGTATGGGAATAAGCTCTTAATTCAAGGTTTGATAGATTTCTGATGTGAAGCCATCCAGTCCAGGGCATTTTGTTTGGGGGGAATTTTTTTGCTGTTTCTTTCATCACTGTGGTTAAAATTGTTCTGTTCAATTTTTGTGAGTGAAGAAACTCCAGAGAAGAGTCCATTTTTCCTAATGTTAAAAGGTGTGGATCCAATTTCCGTCCTCTATGGATCACTGTCCAGGTCTCTCAGCACCATTTGTTAAATAGGGAGTCTTTCCCCTAATTATTTATATTTTTGATGGGTTTATCAAAGATCAAATGACAATAAGTATCTGGGTTCATCTCTTGGTTCTCAATTCTGTTCCATACATCTACCTCTCTATTTATATTTTGCCAATACCATGCTGTTTTGATCCCTATATTTATAGTATACTTTGAAGTCTGGTAGTGTGATTCCTCCGATTTGTTTTTATTTCTGAGTAATGTCTTGGCAATTTGAGGTGTTTTGGGTTCCATATAAAACAAAGTACTATTTTTTCCAGATCTTTAAAGTATGATGGTGGTTCTTTGATAGGGATTGCATTAAATTTGTAAATTGCTTTGGGTAATATGGACATTTTAACAATGTTGATTCTTCCTAGCCATGAACATGGTATGTTTTTCCATTTGTTAACATCTTCAGCTATTTATTTTCTCAGAGTTTCATAATTCTCTTTATAGAGATCTTTCACATCCTTTGTTAGGTAAATTTCCAAATATTTCATCTTCTTCAGCACAATTGTAAAGGGACTAGAGTCCTTGACTGTTTTTTCAGCTTGACTATTATTGGTATATATAAAAGCTACTGATTTCTGAGTATTGATTTTGTATCCTGAGACATTACTGTATTCCACGATCACTTCTAAGAGTCTTTGTGGTTTTCTAGGTATAAAATCATGTCATCTGCGAACAGTGAAAGTTTGGTCTCCTCTGAACCTATTTGATTGTCTTCTCTTGCCTGATTGTGATGGCTAAGACTTCCATTGCAATATTAAAAAAACAGTGGAGACAATGGGCAACCTTGCCTGGTTCCTGATCTGAGTGGAAATGTTTTCAATTTTTCTCCATTCAATATGAAATTGGCTGTGGATTTGCTTTAGGTGGCCTCTATCAGTTTAAGAAATGTCCCTTCTATATGTATATTTTCTTAAGTGTTCTGATCATGAAAGGGTGCTGGATATTGTCAAAAGCTTTTTCTGCATCTATTGAGAGAATCATGTGGTCTTTGTTTTGTAGTTTGTTTATGTGATGTATTATATTATATTTATAGATTTACATGTATTGAACCATCCTTGAGATCCTGGGATAAAACCCACTTGGTAATGGTGTATAATTTCTTTGATGTGTTGCTAGATTCTGTTGGCTAGGATCTTATTGAATATTTTTGCATCTATGTTCATTAAAGATATTGGTCTATAGTTTTCTTTTCTTGTTGGGTCTTTTCCTGGTTTGGGGACCAGGGTGATATTTGCTTCATAGAATGTGTAGGGAAGTATTTGTTCTTTTTCAATGTTTTGGAAAAGGTTAAGTAATATAGGTACTAGTTCTTCTTTAAAGGTTTGATAGAATTCTGATGTGAAGCCATCTGGTCCCAGGCTCTTCTTTTTTGGGAGATTTTGTATAGTGATTCTATTTCATTATTTGATATAGGTCTGTTCAGCATTTCTAATTCTTTCTGATTAAGCCTAGGAAGGTGGCATGCTTCCAAGTATTGGTCAATTTCTTTCAGATTTTCCTATTTCTGAGAATTAAGTTTTTTGTAGTATTCATTAAGTATTCTTTGAGTTTTTTGAGGCATCTGTTGTTATTTAGCCTTTGTCATTTCTGATTGATGACATTAGGGACTTTAATTTTCTATTTTTTAAGTTGGCCGAAGGCTTATCAATTTTGTTAATTTTTTCAAAAAAACAACTTTTTGATTCATTAATATTTTGAATAATCCTTTTGCTTTTGATTTCATTTAATTCTGCTCTAATTTTATTTATTTATTTTCTTCTGCTGGGTTTGGGATTGGAATGTTCTTCCTTTTCCAGCTGCTTAAGATGTCCCATTAAGTTATTGACTTCCTTTCTTTCCATTCTCTTGAGGAAGGCTTGCAACATTAGAAATTTCCCTCTTGGGACTGCCTTTTTAGGATCCCACAGGTTCTGATAATTCATGTCTTCATTATAGTTTTGTTCCAAAAGTAAATTTGGCAATTTACTTCTTAATTTCATCTGTGATCCAGGTAACATTCAAGATGAGGTTATTTAGTTTCCATGTCTTTGTATGAATTTGCAGATACCTGTTATTGGTGAGTTCAGCTTTTATTGCATGATGATCTAAGAAAATACAAGGAATAATTTCTATAGTTTTAAATTTGCTGAGGTTAGGGCAAATTTGCTATGGCTCAGTGAGTAGGGTGCCAGCCCCATATACCGAGGGTGGTGGGTTCAAACTTTGCCGCAAAGTGCAATAAAAATATACCCAGGAGTTGTGGCAGGCACCTGTAGTCCCAACTACTCGGGAGGCTGAGGCAAGAGAATAGCCTAAGCCCAAGAGTTGGAGGTTGCTGTGAGCTGTGATACCATGGTACTCTACCAAGTGTGACAAAGTAAGACTCTGTCTCTACAAAAAAAAAAAAAAGAAAAGAAAGAAAGAAGAAAAGAATTAAATTTTCTGAGGTTAGACTTGTGACCTAAAATGTGATCAATTTTGGAGGATGTTCCATGGGCTGATGAGAAGAATGTGTATTCAGTTTTGCTAGGATGAAATGTTCTGTGGATGTCTATTAAATTCATTGTTGCATGGTGAAGTTTGAGTCCAAAATTTCCTTGCTTAGTTTCTTATTGGAGGATCTATCCAACACTGCCAAAGGGGTGTTAAAATCTCTGTTATGGTGCTGGAAGATATTAAATTGCTGACCTCTTTTAGGGTCTCCCTTATAAATTGAGGAGCATTCTGGTTGGGTGCATAAATGTTAGTAATTGACATCTGTGGCTCAGCGGGCTAAGGCGCCAGCCACGTACACCTGAGCTGGCGGGTTCGAATCCAGCTTGGGCCCACCAAACAACAATGACGGTTGCAACCAAAAGATGGCCGGGTGTTGTGGCGGGTGCCTGTAGTCCCAGCTACTTGGGAGGCAGAGGCAAGAGGCTCACTTGAGCCCAGGAATTGGAGGTTGCTGTGAGCTGTGATGCCACTGCACTCTATCCAGGGTGACAGCTTGAGGCTCTGCCTCAAAAAAAAAAAAAAAAAAAAAACAAATATGAAGTGACCATACTTGTCTTTCCTTGCTTTTGTTGGTTTAAAGCCTAGTGTATCTGCAAATAAAATTGCAACCCCTGCTTTTTTCTGACTTCCGTTTGCCTGGATTACAGATGTCTATTCCTTCACCCTGAGTCTATATGTATCTGTCTCCACTTGGGTTCCCTCACCTCAGCGGTTCCCAAGCCTCCACGCGTTGTTCGGAGACCCAAGCCTCCTCCTGTGGCTGAGTTGCTCTTTCTCAGAGCCAATCTTTCCACACATTGCCTAGTTTCCCCACTAACAGGGAACTGCAATCCTCCATGGTGGGGCTTTGAGCAAAGAGAGAAAAAAGATAACAAAATTATTTATATATATATGTATAAACATATTACTATATTTATGCTGTAGGGACAGACTTTAGTAGGAATATATTCATGTTGCAATATACTTTCTGAACACCAGTTGGAGCCACGAGTGGTTCCCAGGCTTATACCTGTCTCCCAGCTTAAATTGTTCTTGATGTTGCCTGATTACCGGCTTGGCACCTAGACCTTGCCAAACTGCTAATTCCACCGATCTCAAAAAATCTTCACAGGCAGGTTTCTCAAATTCTCCCTGCAACATGAGCCAAGGACCACACTCTGCCACCAGCTGGCTGGGGGAGTTGAATTCTGATTACCTCAGGTGCTCAATGGAAACTGGGGAGTGTTCCACCTGAGCTTGTTCTAAACCAGCGGTTAACAGAGTAGCAAATGTTTCTTGCCCTCAGAGACCGTGCCTCTGCCTCAGCCACTCTGCTCCAGTTCCTGTGAAGTGCAGGATATCCTGAGGTAGTTCCGAGTGTAGTATGACTGTCTGCGGGTGGGACTCAAATTGCTGCACCTGGCCTACATGGAAAGGTGCCTGCAGTGAGCACCATCTCCCAAATTCCAAAACAATGGACTCTTCCTCTCCGGGATCTTTCCCGTCTGGGTGTCTCTCCCACCGCCTCACTGTGGTGGTGCTGCACCAGATGGCACCCCACTTTCGCTGCCTAATTCTGTTTGGAAGCTCACACTTCACCAATCTTTCCACACATTACCTAGTTTCCCTACAAACTGGGGACTGCAATCCTCCAGGGTTGGGCTGGTTGCCTCCCGCAGCCGTTGCCGGGATTCAGGAGGAAATTTTATAATGATTTTGAAATCTAGATAATCATTTGGTATGTATGATACCTTTTTATACTTTCACTTGCATACAGCCTTTGTGAAGCTATTTTGAAGCCTATGGAAAGGGAGGTTCAGAGAAGAGAAGTTAAAGAGTGTGGAAGTGAAAAGGGAACCCACAAAAAACAGAAGTCCTTAAGACTGCTATTAAATTGTCCTCCTGGCAGGCAGAGGAATTTAACAGCCTTTATACGATAGCCACAAAACAATAGGCATTAATGAAATTATTTTTACAAAGTTAACAATGTAAAAAATTTTTTTGTGGATAGTCATTAAAGGAAACCAATAAAATGTTTTAAAAGTGAAATGCACACACTACAATGAAACACAATTTGAGAATGTTTTAGAGTAAATCATTTAGGTGGAAATATAAGGGTTATATGTATAGTCATGGTCTGTTTCTGTTATATCCACTGATATAGGTAGAAATTATGGATGAGAGGATAGACTGATATACTCTCATCTGTTATTTGTCTTTTATTTTGATTACAGTTTTAAAAATCTTGCCATCATTAAATTTAAACTTTTTATATACTGTAACTTATTGATGCTTTTTGCTTGTGATTTCTTCTTTCATTTTTAAGTGAAGCTCTCTTTTTATGATTAAGACGTTTAATAAAGATTAAAACATATTTACTTCAAATTTTTAATAATTGATTTTTTTAAAACAAATCTGTTTAATTTATATCCTTTCAGAATTATTTTGGTACAAAGTAAATGCCAAGAGAATGGAATAAATAATCCATATAACCCTTCAGAAGCAGCAAGGTCATGATCACTTCTGACTGAGAAAGTCACAGGAGGCTCTCCAGAGGAAGTAGTATTGAGCCTTATGAAGATAGGCAGTCACTGGTTTAATGTATGTGTCCAGTGAAGAAATGAAGGTCTCTGGAAAAAGTAAAAATTACTTTATCTTCATTATTTCTATATACATGGAAGCTGTGAGGGATACAGAGGTAAATAATGTTATTTCTTTCCTCAACTAGCTTCTTTGTATATAAACAAACAGTTATCAGTGGTGAAGTATGTATAATAATAAAATCAATTTTGTTAATTATTTATGCCAGGAAATAATGCACGTTTTCTGAGGTGTAATAGAAAATTGACATAAAGGAGATAATATTTTAGGAGATGTTGGCACACAAGCCAAGCTATGTATATACAAGGTTTTGCAAATACTATGATGTGCTCTGGATATTCTAAGTAGTTCACTTGTAATGAGCATTGGGGCAGTATTATTGGTCCTGACCAACAGGTAGGTGATCGTGTATCTTAAAGAACCTGGAAAGTAAATAAAAAGTTTAAAAAGAGATAAATAAAGATCTTAAAAGTAAAGTGACTCTCGATTACAAGGAGGTCCAGTATGGGGCCATTAGAATATACTGCTAAAGAGAAATGTAAGAAAATCTTTAAAAATGTTTTTTAAATTATTTTAGATATGTATGTATATGTGTATAAAATAACTTAAAATATATGTTTGTATACAAGTACATAAAAAATGCACAAATATTAGGTTTAATTAATTTTTGCATTTATAGCCATGCCCACCATGAAACCATAACTGTCATTATTCCTTTCTCAGAATTAACCATTATTTTGATTCCTATCACCATTAAATAATTTTGCCTGCTCTTATAAATGGTACTGCACAATGTATACTCTTTAAGTTTGACTTCTTTCACACATTACTATTGTGAGATTCATTCATATTATTATGTATAGAAGTAGTTTTCTTCTTTCTTTTTTTTTGTTGCTGTATAGCATCAAATTGTATGACTATGACCACAATTTATTTATTCATTTGACAGTTACTGGCCAGTTGTTTTTAATTTTGACTACCACAGTTAAAGCTTCTCTGACATTTCATACATGTCTTTTGGTAGACACATATTATTCATTTTGCTAAGGTGCATACCTCAGAGCAGAATCATGGGTCTGTAAGCACTCAAGAGCACAGCTAGAGCAGATATGCCAAAATGTCTGCCAAAGTGATTGTGCCAATTTTAATTCTCACCAATCTTGCAAACATTCAGTATGAACTGTCTTTTTAAAATTTTAGTGATTCTGTTGAATGTTTGGTATTATTGTATTTATAAATTTAATTTCCATTAAACTGATGAATGATAATGCTGAGTACCTGGGTTTTTTTTTTTTTTTGCAGTTTTTGGCTGGGGCCGGGTTTGAACCTGCCACCTCTGGTATATGGGGCTGGCACCCTACTCCTTTGTGCCACAGGCGCTGCCCCTGAGTATCTGTTTTTTCATGTGTTTATTGGCAATTTCAATCGTCTTATTTATGAATTTCCCATTTAAATCACTTGCTTGGTCTTAAAAATTGATTTATGTGGGCCTGCCATTTCTAGGAAAATGAAGTCAATGTACCTTTCTCTATCCTTGCTAGCGTGTACAGCCAAAAGTCCTGTACACTATATACTAAGCAAAGATTAGAAGACTCTGAAAAATGAAGAGAAGAAAGATCAGATAAGGACCTTGAAACTTGAAAATTAGATAGTTATAAATTCCTTGGGTTTTCTTTTTGCTCATATATCCCCAGCCTGGATATTAGAAAAGCTGGTGACTTAGAAATGCTGATGAGTACAGATTTTTTAAAGATCCAAGAAAAGCCTGCTCTCTTTAGCCAAGGCATGAGCCTAGCAAGAAAGAAAACATTTACCAGTAATACTCTACTTCAACCAAATATCACAGAAAAATGTTCACCCATCCCCCACACCCACATATAGCAATGGCTAAGTAGGAAACTTGAACTTCACCCATGCCAGGCTGTAACAGGATGTCAGAACCCAACCAGAGTGGTATCAGAAAGGGCCTAGCCCAAGCCGGGACTTTTATACCCACCAAGCAATGAGGAAGCACCTTATGGTTCTATGCTGCACTGGAGACCATATGGGAAGACTGGATTTCCACTCCCACCCACTCAAACAAGGTTTCCCTTGCCTTCCTTACTGGAGTAATATCAGGAGGTCAAATGGAGAGTCAAGGCTTTCACCACCATTCAGCTATGAAAAGGCCACCTCCTGTGGATGCACATTTGGGTACTTAAGGAGAGAGTCATAACTTGATGCACTTACATTGCTAGTAATAACAATTTATTAAGCCTCTCACAGTATCAGTGAAAGCCATGCAGGAAGCAATAATGGGGAAGGGAACTTGTTTCTTTCCCATACAGGGAGGTATCAGCAGAGACCTAGTGGGGATCCTGAATTTTCACACCTATCTACCACTAAGAAAAAGATACCCCTTCCTTGGCTATGTCACTCATAATGCCAAGAACCAAGATGATCCCAACTAGAGTGTGAACAGACATAAAAGACACCAGCCTCAAGATGACATAGAGGCACAGATGTTAGAATTAAAAGGGTTTTTGCACAGTCATCCTAAAATACTTGAACAAATCATTATGTTCATAATTGATATAAATTTAAAAATAGAAACTCTGAACAAGAAAATTAAAAGAAATTTAAGAAAAAAGATAATAAGAAAAGAACAAATGGAAATTTCAGATGCAAAATATATAATAATTTTTTTAAAAAAATCAGCAAATGGACTCAACAGCCTTTCACTTCTTTGGTTAAACTTATTCCTAGGGATTTAAGTCTTTTTAATTCTATTGTAATGGAATTGCTTTTTTCAATTTTATTTTTGCTTTATTCATTGCTAGTGCATATGCATACATCTGATTTCTCTATACTGATTTTCTATGCTTGCTGAACTCATTTATTAGCTTTCATGGGCTTTTTGTAGATTTTCCAGGCGTTTCTATATATAAGGTTAGGTCATGTGTACAGAGACATATTTTACTTCTTGCTTTCCAAGTTGGATTTTCACCCAACCCTTTTTTATCTTGCCTAATTGCCCTGGATAGTACTTCGAACACACTGTTGAAGAAAAGTAGTGAGAGTAGACAATCTTTCCTTGCTTTTGATTTTAGGAGAAAACGTTCATTTTTTCACTGTTAAGTATGCTGTTAGCTAAGAGGTTTTCATAGATGAGGTGGTTCCCTTCTATTTGTAGTTTGTTGAGGGTGTTTATTATTTAAGGCTGTTAGATTTTGTCAGTTGCTTCATCTGCACCTATCAAGGTTAGGTGACTTTTTCCTCCTTTATGGTGAATCACATTGATTTTCCTATGTTCAACCAATCTTACAGTTCTCAGATAAATCCGAAATTTATCATGGTATGTATCTTTTTATGTGTTGCAAGACTCAGTTTGCTAGTATTTGCTAGTACTGAAAATTTTTACATCTCCAGTCCCACGAGATGTTGGTTTATAGTGTTCTTTTTGTGTGATCTCTTTGTCTGAGTTTGGGATCCAACTAAGGCAGGCCTGAAAGAGTGAATCTTCTATTTTTTTTTAGAAGAATTTGTGCAGAATTGGAGTTAATTCTTTAAACATTTGGTAGAACTTACAGTAAAGTCATATGGTGGCTTTTCTTTGTGGGTAAGTTTTTGATTATCCAATTTTTTGATTGACCATTGATTGCTTCTATGTTTCTAGGAATTTATCTATTTCATTTAGATTTTCTAATGTGTTGGCTCACAACTGCTTATAGTTAATTACAATCCTTCTTATTTTTGAAAGGTGGTAGTGTTGACACTTATTTTATTCAGGAATTTAGTAATTTCAATCTTTTTACTCTTTTTAGTGTAACTAAAAGTTTGTCAGTTTGGGCAATCTATTTAAATAACCAAGTTTCAGTTTCCTCAATTTCATCTGTTTTTTTAATTCTCTATTTCTTCTTCTATATCTGCTCTAATCTTTATTATTTCTTTCCTCTGTTTACTTTAAATTTAGTTTTCTCTTCTTTCCTTAGTTTCTTTTTTTGAGAGAGTCCCACTATGTTACCCTCAGTAAAGTGCCATGGTGTCATAGCTCATAGCAACCTCAAACTCTTGGACTTAAGTGATTCTCTTGCCTCAGCCCCCAAGTAGCTGGGAATACAGATGCCCACCACAATGCCCGGCTATTTTTTGTTGCAGTTGTCATTATTGTTTTAGCTGGCCCAGGTTGGGTTAGAACCTGCCAACTTCAGTGTATGTGGCTGGCACTGTAACCACTATGGTATGACGCCACGCCTTTCCTTAGTTTCTTAAGGTAAAAGATTAGGTTATTGGTTTGAGATCCTTCTTTTTCTAGACAAATAAAATTATACATATATATTTATGGTGTACATGTACAATGTGATATTTTGATATAAATATATATATTATATATACATTGTGGAGTGATTAAATCAATTTAATTAATATATCCATCACCTCACTTGTTTATCAATTTTTGTGTGGCTGGTAAGACACTTAAAACCTATTTTCTTAGCAACTTCAAGTGTATATACATTATTATTAACTATAGTCACTATGTTGCACAATCAATCTCCAGAATTTATTCCTCCTGTCCAACTGAAACTTTGTACCCTTTGTCCAACATCACTGAATTTCCCCCTCTTCCACATCCTGGTAAGCACCATTGTAATCTCTGCTTTAATGAGTTTGACTTTTTCGGACTCCATATAGAAGTATCATCATGCTATATTTTTCTTTCTGTACTTGGGTTTTTTCACTTAGCATAATATCTTCCAGGCTCATCCATGCTGAGAGAATTTCCTCCATTTTTAAGACTGAATAGTATTCTGCTGTGTATATTTACCACTTTTCATTATCTATTCATATATTGATGGACACTTATGTCGATTCTGATTCCATATGTTGACAATTGTGAGTAACGCTCCAACAAGCAATCAACATCTGATTTTTTATATATATAGCCAGGAGTGGAATCACTGTATTATATGGTAGTTCTGTAGTTCGCTTTTAAATTTTTTTAATTAAGTCATAGCTGTGTACATTAATGCAATCATGGGGTACAATGTGCTGGTTTTATATACAATTTGAAATATTTTCATCAAACTGGTTAACATGACATTCATGGCATTTTCTTAGTTATTGTGTTAAGACATTTAATTCTACATTTAGTAAGTTTCATCTGTACCCTTCTAAGATGCACCACAGGTGTGGTCTCACCGATTACCCTCCCTCCACCCATCCTGCCCTCCTCCCCACCCTTTCCGTTTTCCCCATATTCTTGTGCTATAATTGGATTATAGCTTTCATATGAAAGCTATAAATTAGCTTCGTATTAGGGCTGAGTGCATTGTATACTTTTTCTTCCATTCTTGAGATACTTTGCTAAGAAGAATCTGTTCCAGCTCCATCCATGTAAACATGAAAGAAGTAAAGTCTCCGTCTTTCTTTAAGGTTGCATAATATTCCATGGTGTACATGTACCACAATTTATTAACCCATTCTTGGGTCGATGGGCACTTGGGCTTCTTCCATGACTTAGCAATTATGAATTGGGCTGCAATAAACATTCTGGTACAAATATCTTTGTAATAATGTGATATTTGGTCTTCTGGATATATACCTAGTAGAGGAATTGTAGGATCAAATGGCAGGTCTATTTTTAGATCTCTAAGTGTTCTCCAAACATCTTTCCAAAAGGAATGTATTAGTTTGCATTCCTACCAGCAGTGTAGAGTGTTTCCTTTTCTCTACATCCACACTAACATCTCTGGTTTTGGGATTTCGTGATGTGGGCTAATCTTACTGGAATTAGATGATATCTCAAAGTAGTTTTTTTTGTTTTTGTTTTTTTTTTTTTGAGACAGAGCCTCAAGCTGTCACCCTGGATAGAGTGCTGTGGCATCATAGCTCACAGCAACCTCTAATTCCTGGGCTTAAGCGAGTCTCCTGCCTCTGCTTCCCAAGTAGCTGGGACCACAGGTGCCCAGCACAACGCCCGGCCATTTTTGGTTGCAGCCGTCATTGTTGTTTGGTGGGCCTGGGCTGGATTCGAACTGGCCAGCTCAGGTGTACGTGGCTGGCGCCTTAGCCCATTGAGCCACAGGCACC
>CAUYRH010087356.1:0-13638 GCA_963574655.1 Perodicticus potto
AAAAAAAAAAAAAAAGAAGAAACCTGGAGAGGTTAAAATTATTTGCCTGAGAAAAGTTGGGGAGCAAAGGGGAAGAAAAGACTAGTTGGGGAGGAGAGAGGAGAGTGCCCAGGATTGGCTTTAAGGAGTGGAGGAAAGGACTGAAAATCATAGCCGGGGGTTCTGACTTGGGAAGTGTGAAGAGGGTTTGCAGGTTACTTGACTGCATGAAATGTAATCCACTCCCTGATACTGCCATAAGAGTTTTCAGTAGAGACATTTATTTTTGAGCCATTTTGAAGTAAACATGTGAGTTTGCCCCTGGGAATGAAGCCTCTCAGCCTCCTGGCAGAAGTTGGAACAGGAGTATAGTGAGGGTAATCCCTAGGGCCCTTAACTCTGGGTGGGTTGAGGTCTGTGCTCCTGAGCCTGTGGGACAGAGACTGTGAGGCAGAGAGGGATGAGCCATGAGACGAAGCAGGGCTGGGGGTGGACCAGATGCATGAGGAACCCACCCAGAGAGTTGGACTGGCTCTCCCTAGGATTTGTTTTATAAAAAATGAAGTTCAAATAGTCTTCTTGTGCCATCTCCCCCTTCTCTGCTGAATTAGTCTATGTGTTTTAATGTATGTCTTACATACACTTTTATTTTGTAAATGTTATCATTACACTAGAATCAACCTTTCACATTGACAGGTTTAAGTGTGAGGTGGACAAATGCCTGTTCTCATCTTAAGAGAGCAATAATTTGCAACCTAAGGATTTGCTGTGGAAATTAAGTGAAGAATGCATTAAAGTGTGCAGTAATGCCCCTGATACCCTTGTGTCAACATTAAATGCCAGTTTTCTTTTCTCTTCCTTTCTCCTGTCTCCTTCTCCTTTTCTTTCTTCTTCTTTCGTAATCTATCAGTAGTGCTGTGGAAAATTATAAACATGTATCCACTCGTGTCTTGGTGAGAAACAAGTAAATTAAAGTTCACTTTTCTCAAAGGATCATCTGGGGCACCACACTGTTTTATGTGATCCTCTTTCCATCAAGCAAATCAACAAAGATAGAAATACCTATTGACCCTGGATAGGTGACAATGGTGATCTTGTACCCATGTGCAAGATAAATGTTATTTGCTTGTTGCTTATTGTTCTAATCTTATTCCTGAGGCTCCATCTTGTTAGAGGCAGAAGCTTTCCAGTTGAAGACATTTTGGTGTTTTATGACATACATACGATTTGCTTTGGGAGGTGATCTTTCTTCTTCTCTAAAAGGAGCATAGAGGTTGGAGGACAGTGGGGAAGAGGGGACCCTGTGCTTTCCTTTTAGTCATGTCAGGCGCTCGCTCTGGGGAGGCTAGTTTGATCTGGTCCTTAAGGTCCTTGAATTGGTGTCTGCTGAGAAGGGGCACGTCTCATGCGGCTGTTAGGGAGCATTGCTGGTCCTTCTTCCTGTGGACTCTGAGGTGAAGTTTGTAGTCTGGGTCACTTGTCTCTGGTTGCAAAATTGATACACCTTTTGACTTTGACCCTAGGCCTGGTCTACTGGCTCTCTGAGAATCTCTCTGCCTCTCCACCTTCCAGTAGGAAGCTGGGTCCTCAGCTTTCCATGTGCGGTTGATGGGAAATCTCGTCCTCTCTCCTGACATCTTCCCCTGCCAGCGCCTCATTCCATGTAGAATGTGTTCTACATTCCTAACCTTCCGTGGGCTTCTTTGTTTTCTATTTGCTGCTGTAACAATTTCTGCAAACGTAGTGACTTAAACCAACACAAACTTACTATCTCACAGCACTGTAGATGAGAAGTCCAATAAGGACAAGACTGCGTTCCTTTCTGGAGGGTCTTGTCTTTTCTGCTTCTAGAGGTCATCTGCTTTCCTTCCTTTGTAAGCCTATTCTTGCATTTTTCAAAACCAGCATGTCTCCTGTGTACGCTGCTCCTGTGATTACATCTATTTCTTTGACTACAGCCAAGAAAGTTCTCTGCTTTCAAGAGTTTATGCTATCTGGGCAGTGCCTGTGGCTCAAAGGAGTAGGGTATCTATGCTGCCATCCATGCTGCCATCCATGCTGCCAGAGGTGGAGGGTTCAAACCCAGCCCTGGCCACAAAGAGTTTATGCTATGAGTTTGAGCTCACTTGGACAGTCCAGGTTGATCTCCCCATCTCAAAATCTTTAATCTTAATCATATTTGTAAAGTCCCCCTGGCATGTAGCATACTTACACATTCTGGGGCTTGGAACATAGACATCTTTGTGGGGGGCCTATCACAGTGGAGTTTCTGCTAGTGGTTTTCAATCCATCAGAAAAGCTTTGGGCAATTCTTAGAGGAGTCAGAAGGCTCGATCCAGTATTTCTGGGTTCTTCCTTATTTATAGGGATGTTTTTGCTCCCACCAGTCCATGAAGAGGGGAAAAGAGGTCATTACCATCTGATCTCTCACTGGATATATGTGCTTCCTGATTTGAACTTCTTTTCTCTTATCCTAGAAACTTCCCTGTTGCCTGCTAACTGGGCAAGATTTCCCTCACCCTGTACCTTGAATTTTCACTTATGGTTTACAGTCGTCCTTCAAGTTCAACTCAGCCAGAGATAGTTCTCTCTTTGCTCATGGTTTAGAGATTACCTACAAGATCAGCTCAGTCAGATTTTTACAAGTAAATGGAGGTTTTAGAAATTTTAATCCCCTCATTTCTTTCTCAAAAAGCCCTAGCTTTCAGGAAAGTTGTATTAATACAGACATGAGGAATTGTAATTTGATAGTGAAATCTGGGCGTTGTCTAGTCTGTCAGTGCTTGGGTGTTAAACTTTATGGCTTAGTTTTCATTATGAAGATTGTAGCATGATTGATATGTGTGTGTGTGTGTATGTGGTTTGTGAATGAGTCAGCTGAATATTTTCAAACATATTTTTCCCCCTTACTCCTGTATCACGATGTGTCAGAAGACTAGGTTTTTATTTTGATGTGTACCATCCCTGCACAGCCCTGATATGAACTTTGTGGTTCTCTTGTAGATTGGCGGACGGAACAGTTCCAGGCTTGTGAGTGACTTCATGTTCTTTCTGGGTGCTCCTTTTGCTGCCCTCTTGGCTTCTGGCTTCTTTTGTTCTCTGTGATTATACAGGTGCTGGCACCATGATTGGTGATGGGTTGGTGGTGGAGTTGACTGTCACAAAGCTGGCCCTGTTCTTCAAGGAGCCTGTGACATATGTAGCCATCAAATCAGTCTCTTGGGTTCTTCTTCTGCTTGGAGAGCGCCCACCTCTCCCCCATTCAGTTAAGTGGTGGGGTGAGGGGTGTGTGCACTCTTGTTATGGGGCAGGGTAGGGCCTTGTGTGACTGGTAACTGTCTCTGCAGGGTCTGTCTCTCTGAATCCAGGCTCTGCCCATTCCAACCTTGCCATTTCTCATGACAAGAGGACACTGACCTGGAAGGACATCTGTGGTGACTCAAATGCCTCTTCTAGTGTGTTGGGCCTTGAGGGCATCACATCGGGACGAGTTTACTGGGAGGTGGAGGTTGAGAATGGAGACAGTAGCCGGTGGATTCTGGGGGTCTGTAGGGAAGATGTGAAAAGGACAGACTGGTACAAAGAGTCCCCAGATAAGGGGTTCTGGGTTATGGGGTGGTTTGATGTTGGATATTGTGCCTGTACTAAACCTGATACTCAGCTGTACCTTTAGTGGGTTCCCCACAGAGTAGGTGTTTTCCTGGACTACAGTGAAGGAGATGTTTCCTTCTTTAACAGGAATGACGGGTCCCACATTTTCTCCTTCCCTCCGGCTTCCTTCTCAGGGACTCTGTTTCCATACTTCATGTTTCGTTCAGGAGATTTGTCTATGACCATCTGCTCCGTGGCGGGTGGGCCTGAGGGGCTCCTTGCGTCCCATAACAATTCTTCTTTGGAGGAGCTGAAGAGCTCCCCAGGGGAGGGGTTCAGCTCAGGTGTTGGTGGTATTCCTCCAGAGGTGGAATCCCCATTACTACCCTGCATCCCAGAGGCTGTGCCATCATAGGGTCCTATTGCAGTCCTCTGACTCCTGACTGTGGCGCTTCCAGGAGCTACAGACTTCTTGTGGCAGAAGCCTCTGAGCTGAGTCCTGGATGGCCCTGGGAGCCTTGTCCTCTTGTTCTGAGTGCAGAGTCCTGGGATGTGTGGTTATGAGCATAGTTGGTTCATACCTCGTGTTCAGCTAGCTGAAGATAAAAGTTGGCTGTTGTTGGAATTGCCTGGGATAGGCTGACCTTAACCAGGAGAAGTCATTTTTATTTTGGTATTAAAAAATATTTCATGGGGATTTATAAAATAAATGTTTAGTACTGTTTGGATATGAAAGTGGCAGAAGGCTGAATTACTTTGCAGAGTAAACGGGAATTTAATTTATCCAACTTGAGTTTGTGTCTGAGGGACCCCGAGGTTGAGGGTGGTCCCCAGCTCTATTCCGGGGAGTTTGGAGTATCTGACCAGAAAAGTTGGCCATGGAAAAATATCCAGAGAGGGCTTGGTGCTTCTAGCATTGTGGTAATGGCGCCAGCCACATGCACCGAGGCTGGCAGGTTGGAGCCCCACCCAGGCCAGTTAAACACCAATGACAACTGCAACAGAAAATAGCTGGGTATTGTGGCAGGGGGCCTTTAGTCCCAGCTACTTGGGAGGCCGAGGTAAGAAGAATCACTTAAACCCAAGAGTTTGACATTGCTGTGAGCTGTGACGCCACAGCACTCTACTGAGGGGGACATAGTGAGACTCTGTCTCAAAAAAAATATCCAGAGAAATGTATGGTTAATGGACTTGTAAGAGGAGAGAATCTAAATCTAGTATTGTATGTTATCCACTTCTTATTGTGGGATGGATGATACACACCTTTTTTTTTTCCAAACCTCAGTAAATTTATGTTACCTGTGAAAAAGTTGTGCTGTGGTAATTCATGGAGTTAAGGATAAGGGCATGGGTTCACCTTTTCTGTCACCACCACAACTATGGAAATAAAACTTACTACAAGAGCAGGCAGTGAGTACCAGGATCAGACATGAATGAAGAAGAGAATTTTCAGATACAGGGTGAAGTATAGAAAGCTTTGACCATGAACATGTTTCCAGTTAGTAAATATATTGCCTGCTAGCATTTCCTGATCTGATGGTAAGAATTAATAGAGTTTACCTGTGGGGGTGGGTGGGGGAAAGGCTGAGGCAAACTAGAGTAGAGAGTTTATTTGAGTCATATTTGAGGACTACAGATACTCAAGTTGCCCTGAATATTGGATCAAATTAGCACCAGTTACAAGTGTGTTTTTTTCTTTTTGTTTTTTTTAAGACAGAGCATAGTGGTGGCATCATGATAGCTCCCAGCAATTTCAAATTCCTGGGCTCATGTGGTCTTCCTGCCTTAGCCTCCTGAGCTGGGACTATAGGCATGTGCCACCATGCCCAGCTACTTTTTCTGTTTTTAGTAGAGATGGGGTCTTGCTCTTGCTTACACTGGTCTCAAACTTCTGAGCTCAAGGGCTCCTTTTGCTTCTTCCCGCAATGGTAGGATTACAGGTGTGGCCACTGCACCTGGCCACGGACATGACCTTTGAGGAGGCTATAGCTATAACTGGAATAATATTTGTTAATCCAGGGGAGAATAAAATTTTAGAAGGACAAACTTAATTTTGATGCTTCCCTTTACAATCATTAGGTCAATATTGACTGTAAGACATCAAATCTTTACTTATTATGGCATCACAGGCATTTTAAAGTTGGGTCCCAGTCTACTTTTCTTATGTCATTTCACATTGCTGCTTATTCCTTTTCACTTACAGACTAGCAGCCCCAGCCACTGACTTTCCCTAGATTCTCCACGATGTCATGTAAATCCCCTTGATCATTGGCTCATCCTTGCTCTTTGGACTGGATTCTCTTTCACCTTTACAATCAACTTTTCTCTGCCTGATATAATCCTATTCTCTCTTCAAGGCAAATGTCAACTTTCGGTGAAGTTTCCTGGCACTCTAATAGGAGAAATAGTCATTCCTCCTTTAGTATTTTGTCCCTAAGCTCTTTGTCACTATGTATGATAGTTGTTTAATTTTTTTCCCTTTTGACTGAGATTCTTTCAGTAATTTAAAAATACTTCTTATGAAGTCTAGCTAAGCTTGATTCTGGAGAAACTAATAGGAAAAACATCTGGTCCCCCATCTCTGGGCACTCAGTGTCTAGTAAAGGAGGTAAACATATAAACAGGATAATCGAGGTATAGGAAGAGTGTTTGGGAACTGAGTGGAGGGCAGTCTTCGTTAGTAGGTGTTTAGGAAGACTTTACAAAGGAGATGACATTTGAGTTGAATCCTACAAGTAAGGATTTGTCAGATCACAAACGGGAGAATGTAAAGGCTTATAACACCTAGTCAAAAGTGACTGGATGATGGTTTAGTTTTAATGTAATTTTCCTTATTTAGTATACAGAATTTTT
This sequence comes from Perodicticus potto, assembly GCA_963574655.1. NCBI lineage: Eukaryota > Metazoa > Chordata > Mammalia > Primates > Lorisidae > Perodicticus > Perodicticus potto. The sequence continues at coordinate 6,424 of CAUYRH010087356.1, forward strand.
CATGAGTTATTAAACTGTGGGTTCATCAGAACTGCCACTAGAGACCATACAGTTCCTCCATATGAAGAAGAAGAAGATGCTTCTTTCTCTGGGAAATTTCAGCTACTTACTCACCTGTTGTCTAGATGCCATCACATAGTATACAATTTGCATGAGAATCTGTGCTTTACCTTATTGGCAGTGAGGGGTTATTAAAGAGTTTTAAACAGTAAAATAAACTTTGTTTTACTTTAGATAAAAGTCTAAGGATGGAGATGAGACAGAAAGCAGGAAGGCCCTGAAGGAGGAAATTGCACAGGGACGATTTAAGAGCTATACCCAAGTGCTTGTGTATTCCAAAGTTGTTTGGGAAGTGAAAATAACCTGGCTAGGCTTTTTGTTATTACATGAATCTATTTCTAGCTCAGTGGATAATTGAAGCATGTGGTTTTTCCATATATTCATTCATTTAACTTATATAATTTATTAAATATTATAAAATATAATTAATATACTCATTACATATAATTTAACAATGTGCATCTATTATAGACTAAGCATTGTGTTAAGTAAATTAGATAGCAGCATAAATGGAACAGATAAATTATCTTCTGTCATGGAGCTTACGATCTGTGGAAGAAGACAAGCTAATTGAACTTAAAATTGAAATAAAATGTAAATGTGTTACGTGTTTTGATTAGGGAAGTAGAGGTGTTGCAAGCCTAACTTCTATATAGCTAATCTAGTTTGGGGAATGAGAGGTTTCCTGGAAGAGGTTGTAGGGGAAAGTGAGCACTGATCTTTAGCATAAGACTCACTTCCTGCCTGTGAGACCAGGAGAATCATGAGAATGGCGTATGAGTTTTGTGCTTGCAGGAGATCAGAAAACTGGCCTCCCAGAGAAAATGTATGTGTGGAGGAGATCAATAATAATTGTAGTAAAGATTCTCTAGATTCCAAAGTTCTCTTGATGATGGAGGCTTGAGTTGTGCTGTAGGTCTGCGGTTTTGCAAAAACAAAAGTGAAGACATTCTATCAAGACATTCTATTTCAAGAACTTTGGAATCTAGAGAATCTTTACTTCTCCATCTCCTCCCTAATCAGTGCTAATGTCAGACAAGCAGCTTTTGTTTACTTCTTCCTGTTTTATGATAATCAATATGGACCTGAGGTTTTCTCGGAAGGGCTCCTCTTAGAGTTCCTCAGTCCCCTCAGTACCCTGACACAGATTTTGTGTCAATCCTCTTCATTCCTCTTGCCAAGACCCCCTCTTCTGGTGACCCCAGACCCTTTCAGGAAGTGACTTACAAACTGATCAGAAATTAGTAAGACTTGTCCTACGTATGTGAATTCATAACAAAGTGAGAAAGGATGGCCTGGTGTGCTTGGTGATTAGGAGGTGGAAGAGTAATGAGAAATAAAGCTGAAGAAGTAGGCATAGATCATAGAGGTCTCGCAAACCATGTTGTCTTCTAAGGGGGCAATGGAAAGCCCTTGAAGATTTTAAGCGAAAGAGCAACTTAATCAGATTTAAGGTTAATAAGATTACCTCTGAATGCAATGTGGCAAGTGGATAGGGAGTGAAGGAATAAAAGGAGACCATTTAGGAGGCTGCCATAGTAATCCAGGTGAGAAATTATGAGGATTTGGCCTAATGTGGTGGCAGTTGGGAGGGATGGAAATGGATGGCTTTAATGGGATTTGGAGGATTAGGGAGAGGGAGGAGTCTTGGGTGGTGCTCAGGTTTTCACTGAAAAGACAATGCTGGTGGAGAACTAGGTTATAGGGACACTTGAGGGGAGAGACGAGTTTGACTTTGGATACCTCTTTTTCTCATTCGGTGTTCCTTTTCTGGATGATCTTGACATGTGGCTTCAACTACCATCTCTATTGATCACTTAAATATGTATCTCCAGCCCAGACTTCTGTGAGATTCTTACCTCTATATTTAATTGCCTATTTAACATTTCCTCATGAATGTTGAAAAGGCACATCAAACTCAATATGTGCAAAATGGAAACCCTGGTTGTCCCTATCAAGGGAATCATCCTTTTTTACCTCACTTCTCCCATATCTTTCAATTCAGTCCATCACTTTTCCTGCTGATTTTACCTCACTTCTCCCATATCTTTCAATTCAGTCCATCACAAATAACTCCCAGATCTGACCACTTCTCTCTGTCACCACTACCACCACCAGGATACAGGTAGTCCTTGAGTTACAAACATATGACTTATGTATAATTCTCACTTTCGAGGAAAGGTGATTACAGTTAAGTCCTTGAGTTGCAAATATCTGACAGATGTACGACTTGCACTTATGAATGGACTTGCACTTATTATAGGTACAGGTAAGTGTACCTGTTCCAGCTCACGTACAAATTCAAGTTAAGAACAAACCTATGGAACCTATCTCATTCATAACCAGGGAACTGCCTGTACTTTCATTGCTCACATGAATGATGATCTGACTTAGTCATCCATTTGTAGGTAGAATGATTTTTTTTTTGTTCAAAATGCAAATCTACTCATGTCTTTCATTAAAAACCTTTCAGTGGTTTTTCAGTTGGTCAAAGGCAAAAGACAAAATGTAACATACCCTAATAGGTTCTACATAGTGAGATTCCAGCCTACTTCTCCAGCTTTGTTTGATTTATCCTCCCTGTTTTAAATTGCGAAGTCATTTTAGCAACATTGTGACTATGTAAATAATCTTCACAACTGGATTATCTTTTATACCTACCAGCTTTCCTGTGCAAAATGTATTTTTTACTCATTTTCCTCACCTTAGAGATTGACTTAACCTGCCCACCAGCTCCCACACATACTGGGGTCCTGAGAAGAGGCCTGCTCTGTCTGCTGCCACCACCACTGGTGCCTGAGGATTGGCCTGAAATTCTTGCCCCAGCCAAGCCTCACCATAGGTTCTATTCTATTAACAACTTTAGTCCAAGCCCCTGAAGAACTCAGACACCACTGACGCTGATTATATCTGAAAAAAAAGTCATATGAGACCACACTACTGCACCTGTCCACAGTAAAAGCCAAATCACTCTACCCAACCAACTCTATAGATATGGATATATTTATAGGATAGATATATTTATAGGAGAATGTCTTTCTCTGTGAAAGCCAATCTATAAAAATGGAAGCAGCTACTGTCACACCAGGTGCACAAGTAACAACACAAGGACACAGGAACCATGAAAAAGGAAGGAACATAATAATTTTCTGGTAACAGAACCTGAAGAAGGAGACATTCTGAATTTCCTCAAAAAGAGTAAAAAATAATGATATTAGAGAGACTTAGTGAAATACAAGAGAACACAGATAAACAATACAATGAAATAAGGAAAGAAATTCAATAAAGAGATAGATATCATAAAAAAATCCAAACAAACCATGGAACTGAAGAATTCAATGGATGAAATAAAAAATACAGTGGAGATCTTAAAGACTAGATCAAGCAGAAGAAAGAATTTCCAAAGTTAAGACAGGTCTTTTATATATATATATATGTGTGTGTGTGTGTGTGTGTGTGTGTGTGTGTGTATAGATACCTCGTCTAAGGACAGACCTTTTGAAATGTCTGATCAGATATATATACAAAAAGAATAAAAGAGAATAAAAGAGAATGAAGGAAGCCTATGTGAGATATGGGACACCATAGAGGGAACTGACCACCTATTTGATGAAATAATAGCTGAATAATTCTAGGTCAATAAAGCTGAAAATATAATTCTCAGTTTTAACTGAGTAAAGGAGAAAAATTATATGGTACTCTCAATAGATGTAGAAATAGCATTTGAAAAAACTGAGGACAGCCAAACTAGGATTAGAGGTGATGATTAGTATTCTAGGAATTTGAGATATAGATGAAAAGTTGGCAAACTGTAGCACATGGGCCAAATGCAGCCCTCCACAGGCAAAATCCAGCCGTACCCATTGGTTTATACATTGACTACTGTTGCACTACAATAATAAAGTTGAATAGGTGCAACACAGATTGTATGTCTTGGAAACCTAACAATATTTACTACCTGGTCCTTTATAGGAAAAGTTTGCTAATCTCTACTGTAGAGTAATCATAGAGACCTTAAAGTGATTAACAAAAGAATGAAAACCATTAAACACAACCCACCCACACACTTGAAATTATGAAAAAACCTTAGAGAAACAAATAGAATTTTTAGAAACAATAAATATTAGTAATTAACTAAAACTCAATAGGCTAATCAGAACATTAGATGCTGAAAAGAAAAGTTAGTGAACTGGAAGGTAGACCTGAGAAAATAACTTCTGCTGTGCTGCAGAGAGATTAAAAAGATATAAAACCAACTTGTTTGTTCATTATCAGCAGCTTCAGCTTTTTATTCCAGTAGTTAACTGCTCTGATACTGACTCATTAAAAAACCACAAGTCAGGCCATGTGTAGTGGCTCATGCCTGTATACTGGACAGTAGTGGCTCATGCCTGTATACCTGGACAGTGCGTGATTTCTCTAAGACCCCACCATATACCATTCCTGCTTTCCATTATATGCTGGCCTGGACAGTGCCTGATTTCTCTAACAGTAAACATTTTATCCTGTGCACCTGCTGCCTGCAAAATCTTCAAAAGTGGCAGTTTGGGTCATACGTGATTGATTTGTCCTAAAGAGGTCCTTATAAATACTGTCAGATATTGAGCATTTTGGCAGTGAAGCAAATACAGACTGTTGGTACATGTAAAACTTAACTGCTGCCCTATGAGTCATTACCCCCACCAAGCCCAAGGGGAAGGGGCAGCATTCAGAGGCCCTTAGGCCTTGGCACATTTTGAAAGGGTGAGTATTGAGGACTTCCATGCTTTCTATATCCTCTTTCTAGAACTCAGGAAGAGGAGTCCCAAAGATCACTTGAGATCAGAAGTTTGAAAGCAGCCTCAGCAAAGTGAGACCCTGTCTCTACTAAAAATAGCAAAATCATCCAGGTGATGTGGCCAGGACCTGTAGTCCCAGCTACTTGGGGAGGCTAAGGCAGGAAGATCACTTGAGCCCAGGAGTTTGAGGTGGCTGAGAGCTAGGCTGATACCACAGCACTCTAGCCCAGACGGCAGAGTGAGACTCTGTCTCAAAAGAAACAAAAAACAAAAAACCCCACAATTCATCTGTAGTGTCTGGAACAATGGCAGTGCCACATCCCAATTTGTCTGTAAATCAGGCAAGTCATTACTTCTGGATGTATATTTTGGAAAGTCTAAAATAAATTTGATACTCTTGCAGCATAAGTGCAGGAGTTCTAGAAAAGATGAAGATTTGGTAGAAAATTTAACCAAAGATGACACATATAGGCTGGACCTGGGGTTTGAGGAGTGGGAGTAGCTGGCCTACTTTTGTGGGTTTTTAGGAAACTTGAGAAAAACTATACAGGATGTGCTACTGCTATTGTTTCTGACACTACGGATGACTGGTGGTTTTTGAATGAGTCAGTGTCAGACCAGTTAGTTGTTGAAATAAAAAAGTTGCTGATACTGTATAAACAAGTAAAGAAATAGATAAGATGAGTGACAAAAAGATGATTAAAGTGAGAAAAATGATTACATTGAGGACTCTTAAGTCCTTAAGTGATGATGCTGATGTAGAAGTGGCAGGATGAGTGGCAGCATACTGAACATAAGAAATTTAACTTTCCAAGTAAGAGATACTGTTTTTGTTGCTGGGTCTTGAGAAAGGATTGATATTAAGATTCCATTAAGTTAAACCATTTTTTCCCCTGACATCTGATATCACTGCCATACCTGAAAAGAAGGAACATGAAGGAATAATGTCTCTAATTGCTAAAGATCCATTTTGGCTCTTGCTGTTAACCTAATGATGTGTGTATATGTAAAGGAAGGAAACTACAAACTGTTTGATCTCTGCAACTTGGTGGAAATCTTGGATTTGGTTCACAATTCTGAAAACCAAGAGACATCTTAAACATGGGAGAACAGTCAGATCACCTTTCTGAACAGAGAACAGATACAGTAAACATGGAAGATTGCCAGACTCTTTTGAAGCCATGTAGCTTATCTGAGAGAAGACAGAGAGATGGGAACATTATTCATGGGGGGACAGGCCATCTTGTCACTTATTTTCTTTGTGATGGAAGACTAAAGAAGTCTGGGGCTTCATGTCCTGTTTGCAAGGAGGAGATTGAGTTGGTTATTCAAATTTTTATAGTATAGCTGAATCAATGAATTGCAGAGAAATATCAAGAGGGCCAGGTTATATAACAAAATGTCAGTACTAAGCATCTCTACTCAGTGGGACTCACTGCATTCATTCATTTACTCACATAAACATCTGTGTTCCAGGACATTTTTGCTTCTAAATTGACATGAAATTTGAGAGTGAGAATTCTTTAGAACTGTGAAAAAGATACCTAAGTCACTTGATTCTCCCTCCAAAGTAGAGGATCTGGAAGGGATGCCAGTACAAACATAAAAAGTGCCTTCATTCATTCACTTAACCAAATTATTTAAAGATTGTTCTTCTTTAGTTAATTTTATGACTTACCCTTCTGTTCTTAAGCATCAAAAACCAAGATAGCTATTGGAAAAATATGAAAGCTAACAATGAAAAAACAAAAACAAAGATTCCAATTTGTTATGTTATGAAGTGCTGTGGATCACTTTATGTTGCAGTCGTGGTTCAGAGACACTAAAAGAAAAAGTCTCAAAAAACAAGAAATTTCTTCCATATACATTTAAAAAGTTGAGCTATAATGAACATATAATGGAGTGTTCCCTTACTATGAGTTGTAGAAATCTGAATAACCACCTCCAAAAAGCTATATATATTTCCTTGACCCCAGAATATTCCCTCACGCAGTCCTTTAATCATTTTAGAGCTCTCATCCTAGATTAGTTTTTCTTTTGCACATCTATAATTTGACATCTAAGTTTTTAAAATTTAAGTACTTATGAAGGATATGCTATCTAACACATTGTATATTATGTGTGCTTTAAGGGTATTTTTATCAAATCCTTGGACCTGTAGATTTAGCTGATTAAATTAATAGAAAAAGTCCTGTGTTATAAACTGGTAAAGCTTGTTCTCATTTTAAAATTAACTAGTGTTAAAAACAAAAGAATTATACAACAGATCAATAAATCAAAAAGTTGGTTTTTTGAAAAGGTCAATAAAATAGATAAACCTTTGGCTAACTTAACCAGGAAAAAAAGACTAAAATCTCTAATTTCATCAATCAGAAAT
>CAUYRH010087361.1:0-30172 GCA_963574655.1 Perodicticus potto
TGAGACAGAGCCTCAAGCTGTCACCCTGGATAGAGTGCCGTGGCATCACAGCTCACAGCAACCTCCAATTCCTGGGCTCAAGTGAGTCTCCTGCCTCTGCCTCCCAAGTAGCTGGGACTACAGGCACCCGCCACAACGCCCGGCCATTTTTTGGTTGCAGCTGTCATTGTTCTTTGGCGGGACCAGGCTGGATTCGAATCCGCCAGCTCAGGTGTACGTGGCTGGCACCTTAGCCCGCTGAGCCACAGGCGCCGAGCCTTCAAGCTCTTCTTGAGTTGAATTCTCTTTTCACCACTCTTGGATTCCATGATTCATCATTACATTAATAGTTCTTTTGTATCCTCTCTTATCCTTTTTTCCCACTGTTATACTTGTAAAACATTCCCAGCTCTGTATCTTTTCAACCATTATCTACTATAGACACAGCTACCAGTATTAGAGAAAATACACACATGGATATCATTTCATAATCTCTAATCTCAAAGGACCTGAGCACTGTACTCAGCAGGTCCATTTTCCATTTTTCTCCTGAACACTGAAGAGAACTTCATGACACTAAAAATCCAATGGAAATGTTCCTGACCATCTTACTTAATGTCTCTTTTTCTTCCAACAGTGACAATTCTATGGGCCTCCTCAAATTCAGAGGAGACAGCAGAGGCATTCCTAGAGACGGTCTCAGTCCAGCCTCTCCCTCTGCCAACCCGCCCTCTTCTTTGTTGACTTTCCGGAAGCTAATCTTAACCCCAAAGTCTACTTCCCAGAGGAGCAATCTATGACAATGACTTCATCTCATATTTCAGGTCTCAGTTTAAATGTTACTTTCTAAGATGGAAATTTCCTATTCTCCATTCTAGCATAGACTCCAGCCCTCCCTAAGGAAATGCTCTTACCTTGCACACTGTTGTTTTCACTTATAGTTCTTATGAGATTTTGTTACTCTTGTAAGAGTTATTATGAGACTTTGTTTACTATATATATTTTTTGCTTTTTTACTGTCTTTTTGGTCTTCTGTTTCTCATTTGCTGTCTATCTCTTTGCCTTTTAAAGAACAAGCAGGAACAATGTTGCTTTGTTTTCCAGTATATTTGTCTCCAATGCCTAGCATAGGATTTAAGGGATTAAAAGAAAGATCACCTTACTATTGCTGTTTGCTGGCACCCTATTGTGGTCAGAGCGAATAAGAAAAATAAAAGATACCCTGTAAACTAGCATTTTCCAAAGTTTGGTCTGGGGACTTATTCATGATATTCCTAGGCACGTGTGTGCATTTACATACATGACAGCATGAGGTTTAGTTGTTTACCTCAGAGCATTTTTTTATGTAATACCTTTTAAATCTTGCAAAATATTAAGGTCTTATTAGTAGAATTTTAGCAATACTGGATTGAATCTGTAAGTTTGGGATGTATTAAACTTTCAGACAGTGAACATAACTATAATGTTTTCTGAAGGATTATGTCTCTATTGTTTCCAAATAAAGGTAATATTTGCTATATTAGCTTTATGTTGACAACAATTTTAACCAGCTTTATGCATTAGTGATTAAGTAGATCTATATGAGTAATTAACCTTAATACTTATTTATATCAAATAACATACAAAATCCCATACAGCCGTGATAGTAAGCGTCAGGTATGGATAAAATAGATATTAAAGAAGTAATGCTTTTATCATTCATGACTGTGACACAAAAATTTTAGATAATTTGCTGCAAAAAAGTGGAAAGCAAAACATCCCTGATAGTTTCAAATCACAATTTTATTAAAAAATTGTGTTTAGACCTTTTCATTAGATGCTGATCTTCTCAAAGGTATTACAGAGATCTATTCGTCTTTGAATCTCCCAATAAGCCCAATATCTGGCCCATACCAGACATGCAGTTAATGCTTGTTAAGCAAATATATGAACAAATAAATCAAAAATTGTATAAATGCATGTGCTTTCATGTGCATTATTCCACTTTACTCTAATGGCATCATTATAATATAGGCAGCAGAACCATTATAAACCCATTTAGTAAATGAGCAAACTCAAACTCAAGTAGTTTAAGAAACTCAGTGTCTTAGGAGTTGTTGGCAGCAACTCACATTATCTAGCTCAAACAAAAATGGACATTTTTCTGAGAATGCAGTGAAATTTCAAAGAAGGGAAAAGCTAGGAATAGAGAACAGGACAAGGGAACACTGGAAAGTCATAAGATAGCTCATGACACACCCGCTGTCTTCTTTATGCCTCTGAACATCTCTCTCTCTCTCTCTTCATTTCTCTTGTCGTTGTTCCTGGTATTCCATGTATTGGGTGGGCTTCTTGGCACACTTGCTTTGTTTAGTTCTAAATTGGACTTAGAAGACCTCCATATGACTACAGAGTAACATCATTTGAATAAAGACTTTGATTCTAATATGGTACAAAGTGCTATGACCCTTGGAGAAGCCAACAAACACAGGGAATGTACTACTCCGTACAATCATCTACAGGCCTGGGTGCCATAGACGTGTCCCTCTGTGGTCTGAAGGAAAGGCACACACTAGTCTAGGGCCACAGGGCCAGTTGATAGTAAAGCAGAAATGTGGAGCAGAGACGAGAATTCCTGGTTCAGTCCTCATTCAAAGACAGCCTGGGTTAATGAGCAGAGCGTAACTACGTGCCAGAAACCGAGCTGGGCACCAGATATCATTCTAAACAAAACCAGACTCCTTTCCTACCCCCATAAAGTAGAGAGTAGAGAGGGAAGTAGAGGGTAAAAATAAAATTAAAAAGATAAATAGGATAAGTATAAAGAAGGAAAGGTATACATGTGCCTTGTGACATACGCAAGGAACAGGACCCAAAGGGGGCAGCTTCAGGATGCACAGGATAGGATCTTTAAGCTGATAATGTTAACAGTGAAGGAGTAGGAGAAAAAGGAAAAAAACATTTCAGAAAGAAAAAGGAAGCAGGCCAAGGTAAATATATTGATAATTTGTCTTGCAATTAAAGGCAGATTTGGAGAGGGAAAGTGACATAACAAAGTTTGTACCTTAAAAAATTACCCCAAATGCAGACTGGAGGATGGAGGCCACGAGTGAGGGTGTGGAGAAGAATGTGGGGATGATTCAGTGGTAAAGGAGGCATTCGAGTTAGGTTTGAGAATGAATGGAAGCTGATGAATGATTTCCACACGAGGTCATGGCACACTAGAACTGACGTGTGGTGCGAGACCTGCTTGGTGCCTTCTCTCTTCCTTAGTGATTATTAATTTTATTCTTACTATCATTAATAAATGCTATAGCATTATATGGACAATCTACCAGGAAATTCCCCGGTACAGACTCCTTGATGGGAGGCAGAATGCTTAAGCAGTATTAATTGCAACAGAATTTTTAGAATACAGGTCTTGACTGCTAGTGCAAACTCTGAATATTCTATAACACCAAATAACTTTTAATGAGGTCATGAATATTTCCCTGATTTATTTTCAGTTATTTCTAAATTTCTAAGTGAGAATTGTGTATATGTATGTAAAACTTTAAGTTTACATTTTTTTGTTTTGTGGTTTTTGTCTGGGGCTGGGTTTGAACCCCCCACCTCCAGCATATGGGGCCAGCACCCCACTCCTTTAAGCCACAGGTGCTGCCCAAGTTTACATTTTTTTTTTTGTAATTAAATCTAATCTTTTACTGAGCTACATTAGAAATTTTACTTCTCTCCACTTTTTTTTTCTTTTGGCTCAATCTTTTACTTCTCTAGAGAATGTTTTTCCACTGAAGCAGAATGCAGATTGTCCATTGTTGTTATTAGCTAACGTATTGTAAGCCTTCACCCTGGCCACAGAAGTATTATGTCAATATTTCCCAATCTAAATAACAAAACAAAAAGCCATTGCAGTGTTTTGGGTCAAAAGCCTTTTTATAAAAAATGCCAAAACATGGGGCTCTACAATCCCAGAGTAACAGCTGCAATTGAGCTTTTTTAGTCTAATGGATAAATAATCTGTTGTCAAAATTAGTTCTTGGATAGGCATATATATTTAGATGATAGACTGTAGTGACTCTGAAGTTGTTATGGTCTGCTGAATAATTAATGAATTTAAAAATAGGCACAATATGCAAAATCACATGAATCTGGATGGATGGCAATATGTTATGTTTTATCCTAGGTAATTTGGTACATATTAATATGTTTACTGAAACTTGACCTGTCAATAGGCCATATAGGCTTGTGGAAAAATTCAAGAAGGAAAAAAATAACTTTCTGATAAAGTGAATTTAAAATTGGAAATATACTAATTGAGGCTTACAAGATCAAGACAGCAGCAGAAATAAAATATGGTCAAGATCAATGAATCAATCAGAAAAGTTTCATTGATAATTCTAGGCAAATGAGTTTCATACAATTTCTGGAACTGAAATAAAAACAGGAAACAATAAAAATAATCAGGATATCATGTAATGAAGCATATATGATCCTTGCTTAGTATTGAAAAATTTGGATCTTTGCACAGAAGCCACATACGAATAACAAGAAATTTTATAGTAAGAAAGAATTGCATGTTATATTAAAACTCAGTTTTCTCTGCATAATATCACTAATATTCTTTTGCTCCCTTATTTCTTAAATAACAGTTTCTATACATTGTTGACTTTTGCTTTTTTTTTTTGTTTTTCTTTTCTTTTCTTTCTTTTTATTTCTTTTTTAGTTTTTGTTTTTGGAGACTCAGTCTCACTTTTTTGCCCCAGGCCCAAGTGCTATGGCATCAGCCTAGCTCATAGCAAACTCATGCTCCTGGGTCCAAACTACCCTCCTGCCTCAGCCTACTGAATAGCTGGGACTATGGGTGCTACCACAACACCTGGCTAATTTTTTCTATTTATAGTAGAGATGAGGTCTCACTCTTGCTCAGGCTGGTCTCAAACTCTTGAACTGAAGTTATCCTCCCTCCTCAGCCTCCCAGAGTGCTAGGATTACAGGAGTGAGCCCAGCTTAGAACTTTGTTTTCAAATGTTCATTATAGCCTTACAGTAAAGAGTTCAATGTTAACATTTTCTCCAAAAAAAGGATAAAAGATTCCTTAGTTTAGTCTAGGAAAAAGAATTAAAACTTCTCATTTTCAAGAAACACTTATGTGCCTGCTACCTGCCCAGGGCTGTACAAGGAATTAAGTACACAAAGGTAGGAAAGTTTTACTTCTTTGCTGGTGTCCAGTGAAGAGGAATTCTGTGGAAATAGCTTTTCTGCGGTTACAGTATTAGATTGATCTGTTTTCATAGTCATATTATTAAGATATCTATCTCTGGGCTGTCACTTTATTTCAAGATTTTCTAAGTGTCAGGGATTCACATCTCTGCCCCTGCAACCCCATCAACTCTAATTTGCCACCTTCCAAGCTTTATAAACTCATTTCCAACTCATTATTCAGAAATCAACATCCTCCACCTCCATTGTGAATTCATAGAACTTATTGCGGTTTCTTCCAGCAATTTTCATAGCCATGAATAAAAAAGAAAATTTGTAATGAATGGTTAGTATCTGCCTCTGCTGTGCTAATGGAATTTCATGAGGACATTGATCATGCCTGTGTCATCGCCCCTCTGTTTGCTGGTTCCTAGCTCAATCTCAGGCCCAGCTTTGTGCCCATTAAACATTTGAGAAATGAAAACATGATAAATAAAGCAGAACATGGCTATTAAACTGCAGAAACAGAAACCAGGTTTTCATAAAAGGCAACATGGTTTTCATTATTATCTGCAATTCTAAAGAAATTGCAAATAAATTCCTAAAATAGGAAGTTGAATGCAAATTGTTTGAGTGGTGGGTTGAGCTCATTAGTTTCACTTATTTGTTTTATATTTTAACCTTATTTATTTGTTTATTGAGCATCCACCATGTGGTGTGCAGTGATGCTGAAAAGATGAATAAGGTGGCTCCAGTTCACAAGAACTTCAAAGCCTGGTGGAAGAGCAAAACTTGTTACAATTTAACTACAAACTGCTGTGGGAGTAATATACAAATTGTTGTTGGACTCATTTAGACCCATTAGAACTAATAATCACTCTAAATCTTAAAGGGCCAGAAGGATTTCAGTAGTCCAGCAATAAAGAAAAATAGACGTTAGGTAGAGAGAACAATGTATGCAATTGAGGTACATCCCCCGTGAAGAGCCGTCTGTCTGCTCAGCTGCTGTGATAACAGGGAAGCATGGCAGCAGGGAGCACTTTCAAAGTCAGTGAAGGCAGCGAAAGTCTGGAAAGTGTGCAATGAAACCATCAGAGTAAGAAGAAAAATGTAAAAATGTATTTTAAATAAAATGCGAACAGAAGATCTAAAAAACGGAATTCACCGAAAATAGGCATGAAACTTAATTCTGAGTTTTCTGACAGCAAAAATTAGAAATAAAAGAAGAAATTGAGATTTTTTTTTAACAAAATACAATTAATTATTTCATTGGAGGAGTCTAGCATTTTACTGCTACTAAATTCAAAGAATTTATGGATAAATCTTTATTTGTAGTTCTTTAACATAAGAATCAATGTTTACGATGAAAACGTTTCAGAGTATACTGAAAATTCAATAGGGTTGCTTTAAGAAAAACTTTCTTTAAAAATTTACATTCATTGTTTGATTATAACATAATAGAGGTGCACCATAGAATGTTTGGAAACTATGATAAAGAATTAAAAACAACAACAAAAAACCTAAAATCATACCTCTCGGCCGTATCACTGTGGGTGTTCAGGTGAATTCACTTCTTGGCATTTTCCCGCAGGTCATAGCTCTGTGAACATCTATATTATCCTATTCAGATTTTCATTAACCTCATGCGTGACTTTTCATTGTTCTAATCTTGATACAAATTCAGTAGTTTGGAATACATGTCCCATATTTCAAACTTTAGGGGCATATATTTACAAGGAAAATTTTTAGAAAAATTTCAGAAAATGTCTTCATGAGAATCTTTTTTTTTTTTTTTTTTTTGAGACAGAGCCTCAAGCTGTCACCCTGGATAGAGTGCTGTGGCATCACAGCTCATAGCAACCTCCAATTCCTGGGTCAAGTGAGTCTCTTGCCTCCGCCTCCCAAGTAGCTGGGACTACAGGTGCCCGCCACAACGCCCGGCCATTTTTTGGTTGCAGCCGTCATTGCTGTTTGGCAGGCCTGGGCTGGATTCGAACCCGCCAGCTCAGGTGTACATGGCTGGCATCTTAGCCCGTTGAGCCACAGGCACCGAACCCCGGCCATTTTTTGGTTGCAGCCATCATTGCTGTTTGGCGGGCCCGGGCTGGATTCGAATCCACCAGCTCAGGTGTACGTGGCTGGCGCCTTAGCCCGTTGAGCCAAAGGCGTCGAGCCCATGAGAATCTTTATAACCCAACTGAAGACTGATGCCCTTGCAGGGATGGGGCATAGTGTCCAGGGCACTAGCAGAGCACACAGGACATCACAGTAGACGCCTTCTCAGCCCTCCTCTGTCCTAATATCTAAAACCTACATTCACACACCATTGCCCACAGAACATATTCATAGGCGCACACACACACACACACAAACACTTTTGCTTGTACACACCAGAGGCTCTTAAAGTGTGAGAAATTATACAACTGTTTGTGCTTCATATGAAAACCCACATTTCTACGATCTTGTCTTCAAACGTATACCTTTAAACATAATAGTCACAATAGGAATGTATAAAATATATTTACCCCCTCTCTTATTGTTGGAAATAGGGAAACAATGACTTGTATTTTTTGGGGGGGGGTGTGTTTTCATAGTACTAAATAACATTTTGAAGAAATCCTTGAGTGGAAACAGCTGAATGAAGTTCTGATTATTTCTTTAAAGCTCTTGATTATGTATCAGAAAGGTAAGGCATTCGTTAGCTCGCCACATCCTTACCAGCATTGCAGTGGTTTTTATTTTGAAAAATATATAATACACACAGTCATAATCATTGATTTAATTTTTTATTACTGTGAATAAAGTGTTTTCATGTGTACATATTTCACCTATATTTCACTTATGCCATTTCCCTATTTCTTTGCTTTCTCATGGGAGGAGTGTCATTCAGCCTAGCCCAGGTTTAGCT
The DNA here is from genome assembly GCA_963574655.1 of Perodicticus potto. NCBI lineage: Eukaryota > Metazoa > Chordata > Mammalia > Primates > Lorisidae > Perodicticus > Perodicticus potto. Next base: position 8,066 of record CAUYRH010087361.1, read on the forward strand.
GCAGTAGCTCAGTGACAAAGGTTTTTGTTCCCGTTTATTTTTTCATTCCTGCTCCATGTCCTTGTGGGTATCATGCTTAGCCCCAACTAATAGAGAAGGCACCACCTGGAGCTTTCTCTCCTATAACTTGTAATAAATGTGAAATGTGTCTTTATTCTCTCACTTTCTATGATATGAGAAACAAAACTATTATACATATGAATTCAAATTAAAAGTTATAAATTCATTTAAACTAACATGTCTATTTTCACAAATATCTTTTGGCCAGCAAGAAGGTACTGATATCTCAATAGGATTAGAAATACCCTCAAAAGACTTCTCAAACTGGTAAATGTGTTTTTCTTTCTCTCAGTAAGAAAGCTCAGAGCCTGTAGGGGAGGGAGCATGGCTCGCCTCCAGAGAGGCTCCTGGAAGGCCTGGGAAGTGGAGCTCCTGCAGTTTGCACTTGGCTCCTGAACAGGTGCGAGCCACTTTCGATTCCTACCCCCTGCTTCCTGCCCTGTGCTCTTTTTGGTTCTCCTCTCCTTTGCCCACCTGTGACATTTCTTCTTCCTCTGTCCTTCACCATTCAAGTTCTCTCCACTTGACTCCAAAGCCAGAACTCACAGTAGACCAGGTAAGAGTTAGATCACAGACATCACTGTCTGCAGCCAATCACATTGTTTCTTCTCCATTTCCTGCTTGCAGGGACTAGGGCAAAACTCTCAGAAACAAAACTGACAAATGATGTTGTGTTTCCTCACCATCCTGAGATTCTACTGAAGAAACCAAAATTCATTGCTCTTTAAGCAGTGATTACGTGTGCCGAGATGCCCGGTCCATGGCAGTTTTCAGATACTGTTTCCCTAATTTGTAGTACAGTCACGCACCTCACAAGGACATTTTGGTCAATGAGAGACGGTGTGTTTGACGGTGTCCCCTAAGACTAAATGCAGCTGGAAAATTCCTGTCACCTGGTGACATCTTAGCTGTCTACACATCCCGGTGCAGCTGCTAACAAGTTTGAGGTGATGTGGGTGGCAGCAAACCTACTATGCTGCTAGTGTTATAAAAATACAGCACAGGCAATTTCATGCAGCACATGCTTCTAGATGATGGTAACAAACGGCCTTGTCACTGGTTAATGTATTTGCTATACTAGACTTATCATTATCTTAGAGTGTGTTCCTTCTATTTACTTTTATTTATTCATTTATTTTAAGATTTTATTTATCTATTTTAAGACAGTGTCTGTCTATTTTTGCTCAGGCTGGAGTGCAATAGCATGGCATCATCAGAGCTCTCTACAGCCTTTCACTTCTGAACTCAAGTAACCTCCTGCCTCAGCCTCCCGAGTAAGGAGTAGGTAGGACAACAGGCATGTGCCACACCAAACTGATTGTTCTGTTTTTTTATAGAGACAGGGTCTTGCTCTTGCTTAGGGTGTCTCAAACAATCTTCCCATTGGCCTCCCAAAGTGCTAGGATCACAGGAGTGAGCTACTGTACGTATATAAACACACACACGTGTACGCATATGTGTATATGTGTACATAATATGTATGTGGTTCACTATAAAATGGCCTCAGGCAGGTCCTTCTGGAGGTATTCCTGAAGAAGTCATTTACCAGAGATAACAGCTCCAAGTGTGTTTTGTCCCTGAAGACCTTCCCGGGTGACAGGAAGTGGAGGTGGAAGGCAGTGATATTGATGACCTTGACCCTGTGTAGACTTAGGCTAATGTGTGTGTTTGTATGTTAGTTTCTAGCACAAAAGTTTAAAAAGAAAAAAAGTGAAAAAAGAGAAAAGATTATAGAATGAGAATATAAATATATTTTTATACAGCAGTATAATGTTTTTGTTGTAAGCGAAATTTTATTACCAAAAATGTTAAAAAATAATAAAAGTTTACAAATTGGAAATGTACAGTAACTTAAGGTGACTTTATCACTGAGGAAAGATAAATCCTTTTTAAGTGTAGCCTAAGGATACAGCGTTTATTAAGTCCGCAGCAGTGTACAGCAATATCTGGGGCCTCCACATTCGCTCAGCACTCACTGACTTCCAGTCCTGACGGCTTGTTCAGGGTCAGTATCCTGTACAGGTGGACCTCTGCTTAATCATTTGTACTGTATTTTTTAAAATTGTTTTTATTTCCTTGTTTTTAAAAAAAATTTTATTTCTTCGCTTTTTTTGTTGTTTTTGTTCTTGTTGTTTAGACAGAGTCCCACCCTGTGCCCTGAGCAGAGTGCAACCGCATCATACCTCACTGCAACCTCGGACTTGGGCTGGGGGCATCCCGATGCCTCAGTCTCTGGAAGCCGCTGGGATTGCAAGTGCATGCCACCGCATCCGGCTGGGTTTTTCTTTTCTTTTCTTTTTTTTTTTTTTTTATGAGTTGAGTGTCTCACTCTTGCTCAGACAAGTCTCAAACTCCTGAGCTCAAGCAGTTCTCCCTCCTCAGCCTCCCACAGTGCTGGGATTATAGGCGTGAGCCACCGCGCCTGGCTGTACTGTATTTTTACTATATCTTTTCTGAAATGGTTACACATGTTTAGTTATACAGGTACCTATAATGGTGTGGGTAATTGCCCGAGCTATTCAATGCAGCCAGTGATGTACATGTTTGTGGCCTGGTAGTCCCAGGTGGTATCTCACAGCCTGCATGGGGAGTAGGTGGCTCTGTCTCGGCTGGTGGAGGCACCGGGGACACTGGCCCAGGGAATAAACTGCCTGACAGTGCATTTCTCAGAGCGCGTCCTCACCCTTCAGTGATGCTGACTATATTTTGTATTGGCACAAGTGACTTTGCCAGTATTAATTTTCCTTACAATTCATTTTAAATTGATTAAATTTGAATGATTACTCATTAACTATGAAGACTAAAAATGCCTTGATACAAATATATCATGTTTAACCATATTCTCCAGAAATAATTTTTTGTTCTGGGATCCTGTTGCCATTTTATTTTCAGTAGAAACAACCTAATTATCCAACAATAAGAACTTTGTTTAAAAGCATGGCCCAGACCAACAATGTGGGTTAGTCACATCAGGGTATTAATCCAATTGTGTCCCTGTAACGAAACATCACGTGTACTCTATGAAGATATGCACCTATTGTGTCGCCGTAATAATTAAGAATAACTTTTTAAAAGAAGAGCACAACCTATAAAATCATTTAGAATGAAAAAGTAAAATATATCAGTACATTAATAAATAAAAAATAGTACACATGAAATGTTTAACATGATGCCATACAAAAACACAAACATCTATAAATTTTCGGAGAGATACAAAAAGTGAGTATAGAAAATGGGAATGTTTTGTGTGTTAGGAAATGATGTTCTATATAACATTTTTTATACTTTGGCAATGAAAAACATCACATTGGTAAAAAACGACAGAAATAAAATACAATTAATGTCACACAACTTGCTGCTTTCATCTGTGTATGTGTTCATTTACAAAAATAAATAGCAAGCATTTTTAAAAATAGATTTTCTTAGTTATGTTGCAAATGATAGAGGAAACAAGAGTCAATGTCATAAAGTTATCCTTAGGACTGTTTTGCTCCTTTTATTCCTTCACCTTCCCCCCTATCTCCTCCCCCCCACTTTCTTCTCTCTTTTTACTTTTTATGTCTCCCCCCCACTTTTGTTCCTTCCTTCCTTCCTCCCTCCCTCCCTCCCTTCCTTCCTTCCTTCCTTCCTTCTTTCTTCCTCTCTTTCTTTTCACTTTGTCTGCTTTTAAAAACTGTAACAATAACTGCATATTTATATTCGATCTTTATTTGCTATGTACAATGTCAATGCAATTAATGTCTGACTAACTTTTTAAAACCCAGTTCAGGATCAGAAATAATAAATTACTTGCTAAAGCTAAGCTAGTAAATAAGAACCAGAATTTGAATTCAGATCCTTTCCATCTTTGCTGATGTGTTCTGTCCTTGTCACACTCTCACTTCACAGAGCTTCCACCTTCCTCACGAAATCTTTATGTATCTGAGCAGCTTGGACTAGACCTCTTGTACTGCTCTCTCATATAGCCCACATATTCTAACCCACATATTCTCAACGATTCAGCAAATGTCATGGAATCTTGAATCTTAGGATCTTAAATCTGTGTACTCACTCTCGAGCTGTCTTTAGAGTTCTGCCCTATACGTCTCAAACTTTAAATAATAGATATATTATTATGTTATTATATAACATACATTGTTGTATACTATGTCATGATTATCATCCTCAAATGAAGCCTTAAGTTATTAATGCATTCAGTGCTCATGAAACTACCAACAAGCTCTGTACTCACACATTTTACTGATAAGGAGTTTGAGGTTCATGGAAGCAAATTGTCCACAGACTCAAAGTTAAATATGAAAGGTCCAATTTCAAATAAAATGTTTATTACATCTCAAACAAGAAGCAGGACAATTAATCAAAGTATGCATCTCACCTACCAGCAAAGTTTTGCCGTCTTTAGGGTGGCTTGTGTTATCACCGGTAAATGGTGATGAAATCATACAGGGCATTTTCTACAGCTTGTTGAGAATTAAATATTTTTCCTTGGAAGTAGTTCAAAGCCCAGAATTGATAGTTGGTGCAAGGTCTGATGAATACAATAAACAGAGAGTTTCTTTCTCTCTCTTTTTTTTTTTTGTAGAGACAGAGTCTCACTTTATCGCCCTAGGTAGAGTGCCGTGGTGTCACATAGCTCACAGCACCCTCCAACTCCTGGGCTTAGGCGATTCTCTTGCCTTAGCCTCCCGAGTAGCTGGGACCACAGGCGTCCTCCACAACATCCGGCTATTTTTTTGTTTTGCAGTTTGGCTGAGGCTGGGTTTGAACCCACCACCTTTGGTATACGGGGGCGGTGCCCTACTCGATGAGCCACAGGCGCCGCCCAAACAGAGAATTTCTAAGGACATTCAACGTGGAAAGTTTGAGCAGCATTGTTTGTGGGACATGTGGTGAAGCATTGTCTTGCAAGAGAACTGACTTATCTCTATTGACCAGTCTTGGCTATAGAATCTCAAGCATTCTCATCATTTCGTCCAACTGGTTGTAGAGGACATCTGTCTGCTGTAATTGAGTGAGGGGGTTTCATGTAACTGTAGTGGATAATACCTGTACTGGACACTAGACAGACGTCATTAGCTTTTTGGATGAATATTTGATTGTGGGCTATATTTTGATATTTCCTCTTTATCCAATCTTTGTGCTGACCAGTCATGATTATCAAAAAGAATCCATTTTTCATCACACTTATCAGTGTGGGAAAGGTTTGTTTGCCTTATGTCATGACAGGAACAAAAGGCAAGTTTTCAAGATAATTTCTCTTCTGACATTCATTTAATTCATGCAGAACCCATCTGTCCAGCATCTTTACCTTGTTGATTTCTTGAAAATGATCCCATATTATTGGAATAGTAACATCCAACCTTGCCCCTAATTCACTTGTAGGTTCACATGGATTTGCTTCCCCGACAGCTTTCAGCTCATCATCACTCACCTCAGTCTCAGGTCTCCCACATGGCTCATTTTCAAGATTAAAATCACCAGAATGGAACTTTTCTACCCGTCAATGTGCTGTGTGTTCGTTACCCACATCCTTGCCAAACATTGAGTTGTTATTTTGAGCTGTACGCTGCATTGATTCCATGGCAGAACTCAGATTTGAAAATAATGCAAATATTTTACTTATCCATGCTTTCACAAAAATTGCTCTAAAAAAATTTTGAAAGAGAATCATAAGCCAAAATGTGTATTTGAAGAAACAAAGATGTACCTTCACAGTAAAAATAAAACAAGGAGTGTCAAAGTGAAATGTCAGACATATCAACTGTCACACTTAGTTAAAGAATCAGACACTTCATACTTAATCTAAATATTTTTTCCTTGGATGGATCCATCCCCCCTCAATTTAAAAACTAACATTTATTTGCATTACCTTTGCACTTTTTTTTTTGAGGTGTCTCACTATGTCACCCTTGGTAGAGTGCTGTGGCATCACAGCTCACAGCAACCTCAAACTCTTGGGGTTAAGTGATTCTCTTTCCTCAGCCTGCCAGTAGCTGGGACTACAAGAGCCCACCACAATGCCTGGCTATGTTTTGGTTTCAGTTGGCCCTGGGTTTGATCCGGCCAGGGTGGGTGTATGTGGCTGACACTGTAACCACTGTACTACCGGCGCCGAGCCTAGCTGTGCATTTTTATCTAAGCAAATCTAATAGTTTTGTTATCAGTTTGATGTTCCAAACCTGTTTGTTCTAGAACTGGAAAGTATTTCCTGGGGCTCTGAGACCCTCTTCAAGATTCTGTTCTTGAACCTTCTTGATGTCAGGGGTGGAGAGCTTAACCCTCATGGTCTAATGTGCAGTAGGTGTTTAATATTAAAGTCAACGTCCTTACTAATGATCACAGGCCTCTTTGTGTTAGACACAGTACTAGGGGCCAGGGAATCAAATGTGAAAGAAGAGTTTTCTGATCTAATGAAGCTTCAATTTATGATGGAAGTCAAGCTCATTACACCTGTATTCAACCCACTTCCTTCTACTTATGAAGCCAAAATCAGGGAGGTGAATGCTTATGTTACTTTTGTATCCCTTGTAGACATGTTTTGCTGCAACATGGCCTTCAAAGCAGCCATAAGCTAACTTTGTAGAAGATGCACACCTCAGTCAGTGATGATTAATTAAATTACATTTTTGTGAATTTCATAGGATTTCCTATTTTACCTTTTCTATGTTGCTTTCCCTAAAGTTATGTATTGGCTGTAGAATAAAGAATTTATCTCAACATTTTTCTCAAATTCTAATAATCGGCAGTGACCACGGAAAACTTTGTATTCTCTTTCTAGTGATACTTGCTCTTTATGAATTATTAATACACAGTTTGAGAATGTGATTAGCCATTTACTTAGATTAACATTTGAAGAGGCAGCCATTTTTTCTGATAGTATCGACAGATTAGTAGGAAAATCCATGGACCATTTCCTTTATATTCATAGTTTACAAACATCTCATTGTCCTCATTAGGGGTTTTAGTCCCCTTTAATATCTTAGAAGAAATTGTCCATGACAAATAGAAATGAAAAGGTCCAGATTTGGGGAGTTGATGTTCGTGGGTGTCGGTGTGTGTTTATTTGTCATTCTTTAGATTCAGAGAAAGCGGATGATATTCTTTATCATTAATTGAATATTTTGGTCTAGAATAAATCACTGATTGACCCATTAGAAAGTAAGTAGTTCTGTTCACTGGATAATCTTAAATCAAATGAATATTGGATCCACCACAGAGTAGAAGCTTGTCATTAAGAAGCCTTCTGTTTGGGTTCACACAACGGGCAAGGCCTTACTTACTATAAATTGCTTTCTAAGACTGATTGAAAAAAGGTGGTACAAAAATAATAATTAAAATGCTAACAAAGGTAGTTATTTACCATGCATTTTAATCCCATATTCCCAATATGTATTTTGTTTCTTTCTTCTTTCCTTCATTCAATAGTATTATGACCCACAGTCATATATTTCTGTTAAAATAAAAATAGTTTAGTGATCATTTACCTTCTACAACTTCCACTTAAAAACAAACGTCCACTGAAGTTTGCTATAACCTAATCCTCGGGGTCAATTCTATGGGACTTTTTAATAGCTGAAAGGCTCTGAGTAAAATAAATAAGCCATTGTTTCTCCCAAACCCTTTCTTCAAAACTTGATGGAAATACAGGTATTGTGAAAGTGGAAGCAAAGCAGGTTAAAATTACAGCCTTGGTGAGGAACAAAGGTGAGCTTTGTTTTATTGGTTTAAAAATAGAGGATGCTTTTCGGGAAATATAAAAATGGCAAAACATTGTAGAAATATTTCTTAACCATGACTGGTAAGTCTGAATAAACTGATATGTGGTATTTTTTGTCTGTTCCTCAGATATAAGAATTCATTTAATCTATGATTATCAATATAAAGTAGAAAATGGCCTGTAGGTTTTTAAAAATGGGTAAGAAAAACTCAGCATTTTCATGAGTATTATTACCAAACAATTTTAAAGTGATAAGAGAATATGCATTCTATTATGTTGATCTATTACACACATTCAGCTGGAAGGGAGAACCTGTTTTTCACTTGGCGGGCAGTAGGTGAAGGGCTGGTAAAATACATACAGCAATACATTGTCACTGCTTATATTTTCTGCCTGTATGGAGGTGACGCCTACAAAACGGATCCAGATTTTATGTTCCCAGGTAAATTTCCACTTCAAGGGGAAATAAATAAAATGTAACAGTCATATATAAATAGTTTTGAGTCAAATTTCCGATTTTCTTAGGTTCATTTCTCTAGTTATTTGGCTATTTGTTAATCATTCTGTATGAGTGTGTTTTGTGCTGTTCCTAGGTATACCATTTGGATCATCAGGTTCCCAGGATCAAAGCACTGTTCATGCCAAAATCTGACTACCAACAGTGTGTATTTTTCAGGTTATATATGTGTAAGTATGTATGTGTGTAAATATAATATAAAATACATACATGTGTATATGTATACGTACATTCTGGTGGTTCCACACATCAATCTTCCAAAAGTATTAACACAATTTCTAACAATGTTCTCCCAATAACAAATGTATTTGAAATACTTAACAAAATTAAAACAATTCATCAGCTGTCATCAATAATGCTGTGTCCCCATGACCCTGCTCCGGCAGCAGTAGTCAATCTGTCAAAGGCTTATGGAAATGGTTCAGAGGTAAATTGTGCAATTGGAAGAGAAAAGTGTACCTGCAGGTTTTTTACCTGGTCCATTTTAATTTTCTGCTTTCTCAGAGAAAAAAAGAGATGAAGTACTTTCTTGCTGAGTTAGGTGCATATGTAGAGGATCATGTAATCCCAATATACTCGAGCAAGCCACGTACAGACACTTAAAGTGAAGGGAGCCTATAGGAGTAGGGTGTGGTGTGTATAAAGATATTTTTCCTCTTCCAAATTTGCCTTCTAATTAAAGAATCCGAATTTGTTTCTTTTTTGTATCCTCTTCTAGTTTACTTTTGCTTTTATCCCTTTGAAGTTGTTGATTTCTACACTGGAAATTAGAGGAGGATAAAACTAGTTTTAATGAAACATGGAGAATTTTGTAGGTAGTTTCTAATTTTTGCAGGCATTGCTTTTTGTCCATAAGATTGAGGTTGCTTGGTTTCTTTCTTTTACCATATTGATATCATAAGAGTTATCATAAGAGATTTTGGTTTTACTTTTCTCTTTTAGAGAAACCAGGATTTCTTTAGTCATATTTTCTAAATTTGTCATGCATAGAAATGCCAAAAGAAAAAGAAAAATTGCATTGAGAACCTTTTCCTTATTTTTTGATAAACTGTTAGAGCCATTTGTTTTATATTTTTGCATAAGACATTCCTTTAGGGTTAAATTAGTTTTGAAAGGGCATAACTAATCATAAAGGCAACGTTAATTTAGGAATTTGGGTTGGACTCCTTTGACCTTTGCATTATATTAGTCTGTCCTGTTTTCTTTATTCTGTGCCTCAGCCATTTTACTAGCTGTATGACTGCATGAAACTTAATAAACACTTCTAAGCTTCAGTTTCCAGTTTCCTCAGCTGTAAAATAGAGATATTACGATATAACGCATGTAAGAACCTGAAGCCTAATGGATTCCATATGCGTATGTGTGAATGCCCTATATACATAGGAGCAGTGTATTTGTGAATATACACACACAAAATAAATGCATATGTATAGCACATACGTACACATAAAATGCATTATACATAAATGTACACACATAACTGCACGTGTATGACGTATATGCGTGTGTCTACACACAGGTCTCTACACACATATAGTGTGTAAGGCTGTGCATATGTGTTATTTATAGATTCACTTATTTTCCTGGTAATCTTATCTCCAATATTTTTCTTTTCATGCCATTTTAATAAGGCGTTTGAATGAAAGAATCAATAAAACACTTCAAATATATCAGACTAAATGTTTATTCTTTTTCTTTATTGGGAGAAAGGGTGTGGCTTTTGGTGCCGAGTTAGAGACTTCAGTTTTAAAATATTTTTTGAGGAATTTGAAATTAACAGAGAATTTGGAATTCTGTTGGAATAGAAAAGAAAATCTGTATAAACTTGAAGGAAGTTTGCAGACTTTCTTTTCTTTCTTTCTTTTTTTTTTGTTTATAAATTAAAAGTACAACATGGATTAAGGATACAAGACGAAATGGCAAAACTGTGAAACAGTAAGGAATTGTTTTCAGATTGTCACTTATGATGGAATTACATTCTAATTTAAACAGAGAAAACTTAGAAAGTAGCCTGCAGGAATTCCCCCTAAAGCTGAAGCCAGATATTCTTCGCTGATTTAGGCCCTTAATTAGGCATAAACTAATCATGCTGTGAGCTCCAGAGACAAGATGACACATAATTGTTAGTACTAATTTCTTAATTGTTAGAAAGTGATACTTCAGAACATGCTTCACCCAACAACAAGATCTGCAGAGAGGCATCGCTTCTCCCCACGTGTAGACAGTTTATACTCACACTGAAGGAAGAATATTTAATAACACAGTAGTTCTGTTACAGCGTCCTCAAATTTGATGTTCTAAAATCTCATCCCATTCACTAATGGAAAGATGGGTGTGGGTCTCAGAAGGGCAAATCGGTTAACATGTGTAAAACTATTTTTTTTATATTAAATCGCCACTGGTAAATTTTAAAAAATGTAATGGTAAGTGGCATCATAGGACAAAAATGTCTTTTGAACACATCAACTTTTCAAACTTCCATTACAGTTTCATTCTCTTGAAGATAGAAGTTGGAATAATAATTAAAATCATTATGCATTCACACTCATTTTATGCTGTGACTTCAGAAGACATCAAGGAATCAAACATGTCCTCCTTTTGAAAGGAAGCTGGATTTCAGGGAGGTCAGAGTTGATATAATAAGTGCTCCAAATGCCTTTTTTGAATAAATAATGAAAATTTGGGCTTAATATTGCTTCATGATCCTGCTATCTCCCCTGCCAGGTAAGTATGGGCTTAGTATTTCTTGAAAGTGATGATTAAGAAAAGAAAAATGATGTGGAAGCAAAACCCAGAATGTCATTATTTTTGTTGGTTAATAAATAATGGGTTTTTTTTCATAGGAACCAAGGGAGAAATTGTTTCCAAGGCTCTGACCCATTTAGACTGCATAAGACAAAGGTGGAAATAAATATACTTACTGAAAAAAAGCCGTAAGTTTATACCGTCATATAAGGTCACACAGGTCCATATGGGAGAAGGTTTATACTGTCATATAAGGTCACACAGGTCCATATGGGAGAAGGTTTATACTGTCATATAAGGTCACACAAATCCATATAGGAGAAGGTTTATACTGTCATATAAGGTCACACAGGTCCATATGGGAGAAGGTTTATACCGTCATATAAGGTCACACAGGTCCATATGGGAGAAGGTTTATACTGTCATATAAGGTCACACAAATCCATATAGGAGAAGGCATTTTCTTCCCTTCTTTCTTCCCTCTTCTTCTTCCCTTCCTGTGCCACTGAATGGACTTCTAAGGAATGAACAGAAAATAACGTGGGATGAAATAAATTTGTATATTATTCTGCAATTAAAAACTAAAAACAGATTTTAAGGCCACGTTATTAGTAAATTTTAATACATAATAGTTTGCAAATATTAGAATTACTGCAGGGTTTTGTTTTCAAAATTAATTTCCTTGAGTTTTAGTTATTTTAGTGCTATCAGGGTAAGTGTGCATTCTGTTTGTGATATACTAACATCAGAGAGCACATCAAGAATTATGACAGCAGCATTTTAAAAGTCATGGGAAAAATAATGCCAACCCAGCTTTAATCCCCCAAGAAAGCCTGAGCAGAGCCTGTGCCCTCAGGACCGAGGCTGTAGAGAGGACAGCCTGGGTGCTGCCCCCAGGGGCTCACAGGCTGCTGGGAAAGCGCCTCTGACACATAGTGAGATCTGAGCAGGACCTGTGTGCAGTGCACTGGGGAGCAGAGGAGCAGGAGGGACACTTGTCTCTGGATCCGTCCTCATTGAAAGCACAGCTCTGAATGCCCCTTTCCTAACTTCCTAACAACAGCCATGCTTGTTGAGGCTTTCAATACCTATATTTCAATGCCTATATTTCTCACATTTCTTCATAACTTACCACTGATTTGTAATTTTTTCTTTTCCATCGAAAAGTCTATTCTATTCTTTATAGAAGTTCACTTAAATATATTTTAATTTATTTTAAGTCTTACAGTACTGAAACATTTCATACAAATCACTCAAATCTGATCTGATTGATATTTTCCAAAGTGTAATATCCTCTCCTTTATACTTAGTTTTTACAAGCTTACCTATTCTTTGAATACACTACTGATAATGTTTGAGATGATGAGTCTTTCTAAAATGCTGAATTAGACAAGTAGTAAGTAGCTCTTCTGATTCACGGGAAAGAGCTACCTACTACTTGTCATTAGACAAGAATAAAGATGGGACTACTTGTCATTAGAAAGTAGTAGGTAGCTCTTATGCTTTCTGTCCTTAATTTCCATACATTCTTAGAAGTATTTATAAACAGTAATATTTTTTTAAGCCAAGCCAAGTGTAATGAATATGCCAGGTTGTAGCCATGGTAAAGATCAATAAATTTTAGCAATCTAACCAAGTAGGATTCTTTTTTATAAAATTAATAAAGCAGGGAAACAAATGAAGTTAAAGCATATATCTTGCGAAGATCTGGATATAAACAACAACGGATGTGTTTATGGGAGAGTAGCTAAAACACAACTTAGATATTATTAGGGAAAATACTATAGATTTATAGTTTTAAATAGCATAGTGTATCATACACTAATACTATAGAACTAGAACCCTCATTGTGATATTCATATATATTATATAAATATAACTTACAATATATTGTGATAATGATATTTACAATATATTAGTCCCCAAATAGACTAAGGTGATGCATGTATGCACATATGTACTGTGAGTTCATAACAAGTTCATTTAAGTTTTATAAATAAAGCAATGGTGTACATAATAATGATTTGTAAGTAAACATTAATCGTGTATTTAAGTAAAACTCTTTACTGAGTTTCCCATTTGCTGGAATCACCTTCAATACTACATAATTAACTCTACTAGCCAACTAATTCAACTAAAATGAGATCTGCTAAAATCATCTTTGCATATATTCAGAATCTGCCTTTTAAAACTACTGTATATAGAATCCTTATTTATATTATTTTACTAATCATTGTGTTGCCGTAATTTCTCTCTTCAGTAGGTCCTTGGTCTCGGGGATTTGAAGAATGAACCTATGGACCACAGATCAGTGGTAACATAGGATTTTATTAGAAAGGAATACTGAGTAAAGTAAAAAGCACCAGAGCTTCTAGCAGAGAGAAAGACCCAAGTGGGGCATCTCTACATGGGCTCTTTATCTAGGTGTATAAGGTCTTGAGAATTACACTTGGCCAGGACTTGGTAAATGAAAATACATTTTCAACGTTAATGAGTGTTATCAACAATCGAATAAATACAGTCCCTCCAGCTCAGGGCAAAAAGGTCAGTGCATTCCCTTCATGAAATTGCCCAGGTCTAGGAAAACAGGGGTGCACTGTCCAGCCTTGAATGCGGTAACCCTGTATCAATTTCACTGTTCAATTGCATTATTAACCTTTTCTGTTTGATTTTAAATCTATTTTATTTTAAAGCAGAAGCTGATTCATTTTTTTAATTGTTGATTGGCTTCAAAATTAATCAAACAAACCTCAGCTGTTATTTTACCTTAAGGACCTCAGAGTTGCACTGGCCAATAGAACAAATTGTAACTACAGGTTTTCTAGAGAAACTATTTCAATTCAATTTGATTATGCTTAACAAACATTTCTTGAACAGACCAGAGCCTGAAAGATGCTAGGAGAATACAGAGGTTAGTTTTAATCCCTGCCTGTAAACACGTTTAATTCAGTGGTGTTCAGAGGAAAGTATGATACTGATGGTTTAATACAAAAAGCTGCAGCAATGTTCTGTCCTGGAAATGGAACTGGCATTTAACTTTGGTTAGAGCCCTTTCTGCAAGATAAACAAAGTGTTAAGCCCTTTCATTCATCTAGCTGCAAAGCAAATACTTACTCATTTTTCCTAAGGTTCTTCCCAAATATAGATGGGAAAAAAATAAATTATGTGCTCACTTTCATGGGGCAAATTCAGAGCTTCTGAAGACTGAGAATGATTTTCTTTTCTAATATTTGTCATGTGACTCCTCAGTGCCTGAGATGACTAATTATTCTTAGGCTATACTGTAACTCTTTGCCATTTGTTATTGCAAAGATTGGATGCTAAAACCAGGCAAAATAGCAAGGGTTGAACTTTTTAAATTAATCTCATTATTTAGAAAAACCTGTGAAAAGAAAATTGTCTTGGTTTGGGTTCCCTTTGAAACAGACCCTGAGACAACGTTTTAAATGCAAGTGAGTAGTTTATTTAGGAAGTGAAGCCACGTCTGAGAAACACCAGTGGTGGAGCGCGACAGGAGGTGGGGAAGAGGGGGAAACAGCAGTAGAGAATGTCCGATGGAACCAGGCACCAGAGAGGGGAACTGAAGCTCAGTTCTGGTGGCAAAATCTCAGTGACAGTAGAGAACATGCATTGGAGCTACCCAAGCAGGTAGAAACTGCATGTTTATTATTACCAACTTGGCCATTACCGGTGGAGGGTGAACTTGGGGGATACTGGTTCTTGGCACTTCCTTTTTGCCCTCTTTGGAGCTGAATAGGAGGACCAAGAAAAAACCACAGGCCAAGAGGACCACAGTGTTCACAGTCAACCGCCTTTAGTACATGGACACAGATGTGTATTAAAGAAAAGGTAAAGGCAACAGAGATCAAAGATTAAATGCTGGATAGAAATAAATATATACTGCCAAGTAAACTCTTAACAGAGTTAGGAAGGTTTTGGAAGTTGAGAAAAAGGGGTAGAAGAAATATAGGGGGTCTGTTAAATCCAAAAGATGGAAGCTCTCTCTGGTCCATGTTGGGAAAGCAAAGTCTCTCAGTATTCCCAACAGTATCTAAGTTTGTTATTTAAGCTCTGAGTTAGTTGGAAATAATCTGCTGTGTGTTCAATTTGAGATTATAATGTCCAGGGCCTTCTGCTTTGTTCCCAAGACCTTGGTCTGAAGATTCTGGAATCTGCTGATGTGACAGCATCAGAATTATGTTTCTGGTTAGGTTGACCCAAGTATCAGCAGGCTGTTCGCCCATGAGGACTTTACCGGGTTTGCGCCAGAGAGAAAATTTAATACCTGTTTTTGAAGTAATGCACTAATCTCAAGCGGCATTGGGGAACCAGCCATATTCTTATGGATAGAACTTGCAATTGGCTCTGAAAAAAACACTATCCTAATCACCATG
Organism: Perodicticus potto; assembly: GCA_963574655.1. Taxonomy (NCBI): domain Eukaryota; kingdom Metazoa; phylum Chordata; class Mammalia; order Primates; family Lorisidae; genus Perodicticus; species Perodicticus potto. Next base: position 23,499 of record CAUYRH010087361.1, read on the forward strand.
GTGATACCAGAATTACGTCTTCAGTCCCTTCCCGGTCGCCAAATATGATACCGGAGTTTCCGGGTCTGGGTGATTTGAAGAATGAATCCACCGACCACAGATCGGTGGGAAGACGGGATTGATTTTCAAAAACATAGACTACAAAATGCCAAAGCTCCTGGCAGAGAGAACCCAGGTCGGGAAACAAGCTCTCCCGCTCCCTCTGTCTGTCTGGCTCTGGGCTCTCTGCTCAGGGGTATGTACAGTCGCCGGGGGTTATCTTGCCTGAACTCAATGGTTACATTTAGGGCGTGGGTCCGCTAAAGTGACGCTCAGCCTTCAGTTTAGCACTAAAGCGCCAGAACTCTCCGTCCCTGGAAACTTACATGAAATTGACCACCCCCAGGAAGGGTGGGGATTCCCCCTTCAGCCAAAAGTGCGGGAAAGGAGACATCAAGAAACCGGTTTGATTTTTTGGTTTAGACATTTTCTCGAGCAAGATGGTGATTATTGTAGAGATGATGATGATAAGGAAGTAGAACCAACAAATGTCTAATAGACACGTGTATATTCACATTAGAAGGAACATAAATACAGTACACATTTTCTCCACATTTACAATAACCCTAATTATATAGAGAACAGTAAATGGACATTTCCTAAATTCAGGAGATAAAAATTTAATCCCCAATTGCTAAATGCCAATTCTGTGACATTTTACAATATAATATCCCTACATCCCTGATTGACCTAGAAATCACAACAGGTGTATTTATAATACGCTGTCAGTTTAATTAATTTTTGTGCTATGAATAGTTTCTGAATTAGGAGAACCTTGGGGCCAATGAGACCCTGAGTCTGTCAGCAAACATTCCCAGGTCAGACACCCATGTGCACTGATTAAAAACCACAGTTTGTGCAAAATACTTTCATTTAGAGAGTGAGGGGGCCTCAGAAGGCTTTATTTCGTTGAATATTTAGTCAATTAAATATCGTCCTGATTCATGATGTCAAAACCTTCAAAGGCTAGAAGGAAAATCACTTTTCATTTCTAAAACTGAAGACAATATATTTAATGTGAAAGGTTATTTTGTTATATCACATTAAAATAAATTAGGGACAATGTTTTCAAAACATAAAAACAATTGTTTATATTTTAAAGGTTATTTATTATTAGATACTAGTTTTGTTGAGAAAAAATAATTAAAATTGAAAGAAAACTGAAACAAACAATTATATTTCAAAAAAATCTTAACTAAGCTCAAGAGATAAAGAGGAAAAAACCTAATCCACGTAATTTATGAACACATTTCAAACTTCAGTGACCAGTCCGTTGGGAAAACTGCAAACAAATCTTGAACTCTTTTTTAGTATTTTTTTAATTATAGGGACAAAGCAATTCTGAAACTATTTAAGATCATGTTATAGGATTAAGCAAGAGTAAATGTGTTGTTAGGAGTGGAGTTCTTACTGAGGAAGAAGGGGCATTTGAACAGGGTATAGGGGAGACATCAAAGAATCCCAGTGGGGAGGAGTGGAATTGAAGGTACTGGTGTGGGGTCCTGGCTTCTGTTCTGTGTGTGTGTTGACATTCCTGCGTGTGACTTGTACCCAGTCGTAGAAAGTTCTTTTTCTCCTAGAATGCACGTTTCTTTCATAAAACTCAATGCCAAACATTTTCTGCAGTCTGCACTCTCATTCCTTGCAATAGTTTGGTTCTAGCATTTTGGTTCTTAACATGTTTGTTTTTTTCTTATAAGCCAACATTTTAAAATTGAAATCAGATTTTGTTTTTCTTATTTCTCATTTTGAGTCTAGGAAATATATTTAAATAGAGACAAGGCCTAGGTGCTTCTTAGCAAGGGTACATGTGAAATTTACTAAATGTAGAATATAAATGGCTTAACACAATAAGAACATACCGTGAAGGCTATGTTAACCAGTTAGATGAAAATATTTCAAATTGTATATAATACCAGTGATACCGGAATTTCAGGTTCTTGGTCTTGATTCAAAGAAGGAATCCACTGACCACAGGAGTAATGGTAAGTCAGGATTTATTTACAGGGAACAAAAATTACAACTACAAGATAAACTAAACCTCCAGGCAGAGAGGACCCAGGAGGGGAACAAGCTCTCCTGCTCCCTCTCTGAGGACCAGCTGAGGTCTGCTTCTGAGCTCTCTGCTCAGGGGGTTTATATAGTCCGGGGGTTGTTTAGCTGAACTTCTTAGGGCATGAGTCTTCCTCAGTTGCAGCCAGCTGTCCAATGAAGACTCAGACCCTAGAAACTGACATGACATCGGCCAGTCAGAAGTGCGTGAGGAGGAGACAGCAAGGCGCCATCCAGGAAATGGACTAGCCAGAAGAGCAGGAAGAGACAGCAAGGCACAAGTGTCTCCCCTGCAGGTGTCCGGCCATTGCAGCAAGCTGGTTCTTCCATCGGCCAAAGCATCAACACGGCCAGGGCCAAGGCGCTGGTCATAGGGCTGCCTTGTCCTGCATCACCAGCACATTGTACCCCACAATTGCATTAATATACTCAGTTCTGATTTAATAATAAAGAAAATAATAATAATAAAAAAATAAATAGAGACAGGGGAAAAACACTGTTAGCAGTTGCATGTGTATAGTCCATTTGGCACAGTGGTTCTAAGGGACTGTTTTCCCCCCAGGAGACAAATGGTTATATCTGAAAACATTTTGAGTTGTCACTTCCTGACACGATGGTGGTCCTGGCCTCTAATTAGTAGAGGCCAGAAATGTTGCTAAATATGGTATAATGCACAGGGCAGCAAACCCTCAATGGAGAATTATCCTCCCCACACATCCATAGTGCTGGGGTTTAGAAACACTGATTTAACTAAAGGAAAAGACTTCTACTATGCATATTTAGGTAAATTTGATTTTCAAATAGAGGTGGGACTGCTATTCACTCACTGAATCAAAGTCATCCTTGTGTTTTGTAGACAAATTTCTTGGAATTACAGCATTGTCTCTGATTATTACAACCTGTCTAGCACTTCTATTTACAGAATGTCCTTGACTATCACGTGACAATGATGCTTTTCATCTTTAACAACTTTTCTGTTGTTTACCCAGGTGTTTCCAGAACTACCTAAAGTAGTTCAAAATCAAAGGTTTTTTAAAAAAATTATTCTTATTTCTCATTGATTTGTGAATTTTCCCATTTCCTCTGCAACATGCGAGGAGTGCTTTCTTTTGTTTTCCTCTTACTATAGACCAGCGCCTTTTTTATCTCATGGCATACTTGAACGTACAGTTAAACTTCTGTGGCACACTTAAATGATGCTGATCAAAAGAAAAAAAGAGTAAAACAAAGGATTCACTAACTGTGCTTCCAAATACTTCAAAAATAATTTAATTAATAATCAGTGCACCAGTTAAAAATCATTCCTCAAGGTTCTTGGTTTAGGATGTATTAATATATTGGAATCACCTGTGGACCTTCTAAAAACTCCTGTTGCCTGGTTCCTCCCCCCCCGAGAGATTCTGACTTGATTGGTTTGAGGTAAAGCCACAGCATCAATAGTTTTAAAGAGTTCTCCAGGTGATACTCATAAGTAGCTAAATTTTAGAAACTCTATTATAGTATATTTTCTTTAACTAAAATCAATAAATCAACAAGAGTTATGACATTTTAATTATTCATGTACTTCATTAAAAAATCTTTGTGAGATCAACATAAAATATGTGCCACAAATAGACTCTGAGAAATAAACACAAATACCAAATAGTGCCTGTTCTTGGTCCAGGAAAACTTTGTTTTTATTGGTGTCATCCCTTCCTCCATCACCTCAATGAATGTTGGTATGATCCTACTAGATTGAACCTATAATAGGGACTATAATTTTCTTTGAACCCTTAGCCTTTAGCCTGGTACTTGACTACTTTATATAGGCTAGCAATATCCTGAAGCCCACATACCACTGTGAATTAGTTTGTGTTTCTGACCCTGTCCTGCACTCTGCACTAAGCACTTTATGGACACCATGCCATCCTGTTCTCAGAAGAGCTCAGTGAGACAGTCATTACTTTCCTCCTTGAGGAAAAAAATGGCTTCAGATATGAAATAACTCCCCCTGTGGTTCAAAACTAGTAAGTAGCAGAACCCAGCATTTGAACTCCAGTGAATCTTTCTGCTAAGCCATGATTTTGATCACTGTCGTGCTACTCTCCCCCAAACCCAGGCTCCTGACTAGCTGACGTTATTCAGAGACATGGCCCAGGAAGAGGAAAAGAAGAAATGGACAGCCTGGGAGAGATCCTCCCGCCATGTTTCTTCCTGATCCTCCTGCATCTCTTTTATTGCTTAGTGTTACAAGCCCTGGCTAGGGAGGCTACTGGTCTGAAATGCTCTGGTAGAGATGAGTTTGACTAAGCTCAGGACGGTCATCCCTAATGAAAATGTGAGGCAGGAATTTCACAGCAGATTCCTTTGGGAAGGTGCGGTAGGCCACGGTTATAAGCACCAAAGCACACGCCTACCAAAGAGTCAATAGAATTCTAGGTGAAGTGCCCTCGCTCCTCCACTGTGGTGTTGATTACCCAGGGAGTGCAGGGACTGGGACTCTTTTGTTGTAAGTAACTAAAAAAAAAAAATCTGCAGAAGGGGCAAATGCAAATGGAGCATTTTTTGAAGAGTATGGCTCAAAAAGAAGGCTAAAGAGTGAGGCTTGGAGGAGGGAAGAGGTAGTGATCAGGCAGTTACAAATAGAAAAGATCACTTGATAGTTTCTCTTGAGCTGTATTGTTAGAATAAATGAATGCCAATTTCTTTCTTCTTTTTCTTTTCTTTCTTTTTTTTTTCTTTTTTGGCCTTTCTATTACTTGAGATGCAAAATCTTAAGAGAGAAGGTCCAGTTAGCCAGACTTAGGAAACACGTTCACCTTTTCCCCATACAAGGGCAACATCTGAGGAAAGAAGCTTTTCATAGGATGAAGTTAAAATTGCTTGATTCATTCTCCCACCAAGACCGTATAATCACAATGTTGAATAAGCAGTTACCCAAAAAGAATAAGGATACGGCCCCAAATGGTAAATGCACACACTACCGGTTTTCAGCAGAGGGCACTACAACCAAGACACAAAACATCTCTTCTTTTGAAAAAAAAAAAGAAAAGAAATTAGAAAACCTACAAATACTAGTCCTACACATTCCCTCAGGACAACAAAATTCTGGACTAGAGAAGAAGCTGCCATCTTGAGACAGATTCAAGCTATCTAGTTGTCCTTAGTCTGCACCACGGTTTTTGTGAAACTTCCCACCTCTGCGGCCCCCGAGAGTCCCTGGGGTTCTCCACCTCTCCTATTAAGTCCTTCAAGGGAGCTCCCTTCCATCATTGGATCGTCAAAACCAATTACAGCAGATCCTGAAAATGCCAAAGTCTTCCGCCATGAGTTACTTTTGTCAGCTATAACACCTCTGTTGAACTGAGTGGACCCCTCCCGTGACCTTCTTTCACTGAGGTCTTGTCCACTCTTGTCATTCCAGAAGCACTGGGAGTGGTACATTTAGACGTCCTTGCCTGAGTTGTTGCTGAGAAACCATGTCTGAGTCAGGAAGGCATGTTATTCTGACCTTTTCTGGAACTGAGCTTTGAACTTCCACACTAGCTCCTCAGGACAAAAACTTCAGCAAGACTTCTCTTCTGGGCTCCTTTGTTTTTCTGTCTTTCCTCTTTCTGAGTCATGCAGTTTCCATGTTTCCACTAAACCACCACTTCAGCTCCTGAAGGCACTTGCCATCTTCCCTGGCCACACGTATCTGCAAGCCCGTTACACTTTGGCATTGACCTTTTTCCAGAGTTCCTTCTCCATCTGATCCTGAGAGAAGCAGTGACTCCAATGCAAGGCCCTGGAAGTCCTGCCCCTGCACCTGAGAGGTGAGGTGAGGTGGCCGTGAGGGATTGTATCTGGCCTGTAGAGCTATCCTGGAGAAATACCATTCTAGAGCATATGCTTGTTTACTCATCGGCTGAATGTGCTGGCATACAATAAAAAGTCAGCTCCACAAATCTTTCTTTAATCTATTCTTCAACAGACGTTTTAGAAATAGTTGGAAGATTGGAAAAAAATTCATGATGTCAAATCCACATAATGTTTTATTGACAAATGAAGTGAAAAAACTGAATAAACTGAAGAGCTACAGAGAAAAGCTTGGAAAGCATCTTCAGTCTTTGGGAAAATATCCTTTACCCAGAGTCTCCCTGCTGTCCCTGCGCTTTGCAGCATCGGAGAGGGGCTTTGTGAACTGCTGAAGATAGGCTGCTGTGTGAGACGGGAGCTCTCCAGCCCACCAGGCTTCCACTTGGCTTTTCCCTTTTGTAGCACCAGTTGCTTCTTGTCAAAAATATGTTATAAGGCTCGGCGCCCCTGGCTCAACGGGCTAAGGCACCAGCCACGTACACCTGAGCTGGCGGGTTCGAATCCAGCCTGGGCCCGCCAAACAACAATGACGGCTGCAACCAAAAAATGGCCGGGCGTTATGGCGGGTGCCTGTAGTCCCAGCTACTTGGGAGGTGGAGGCAGGAGACTCGCTTGAGCCCAGGAATTGGAGGTTGCTGTGAGCTGTGATGCCACAGCACTCTATCCAGGGTGACAGCTTGAAGCTCTGTCTCAAAAAAAAAAAATATATATATATATATATATGTATATGTTTTAAGTGACTCTGG
>CAUYRH010087366.1:0-12900 GCA_963574655.1 Perodicticus potto
GGACTACAGGTGCTCACAACAACGCCCGGCCATTTTTTGTTTGCAGCCGTCATTGTTGTTTGGCAGGTCCAGGCTGGATTCGAACCCGCCTGCTCAGGTGTACGTAGCTAGAGCCTTAGCCCATTGAGCCACAGGTGCCGAGCCTCTTCCAATAACTTTTAAGGACTACTCTGTGTCATATGTACTGAGGGGATAGAGTGGTGAGCCAGACAGTTACAAGCTTGCTCCATAAAGCTCTGTGTCTCTGTGGTCGCAGCCTAGACTTCTCTTCATTGTCTATGTTCACTGAGTTCTAGGAAATGCTACAACCTTTCACGTAAGTGCGAAGTAAACATCAAATAAATAAAATTCAGAAAACTTAGTGCTGCAGAAATAATTTTAGTTCATAAACTTTTGATTTTACAAGCTTGTAAATACTGATAAGAACATGATTAGTTATGCTACCGCGGGATAGGTGGATGTGTCAGAAATCCACCCAGAAATGCCAATAAGGATAAAATGTAAGAATTTGAGGTGTGAAGTAACACAAGTGAAGTGCAAAGATATTGCTGATATTAATTTGAAGCTAAATCACAAACAAGGTCATCACATTCATTTGGTCAGGGAGGGATAATTTAAAACACAGGAAGGAAAACAGTCTCTCACTGGTCTGCCTTTTTGGTGACTTTGAAACAATGCTTATGGTAAAAATCTGCTCCTTTAAGTTCTCTACTACAATGTTCTACTACCACCATCTATCACAAATGATAAGTATTTTGGGAATTGAGGTGGTTCCATATTTCACTTAAACACACAGAATTTACTAGAAACAAATTGTTTTGTGCCTAACCCATGCAAACGGAGGGTGGGTGGGATAAAAGCAGGAATGTTTGACCAACCTATCTGGGAGAGGAGATGGAATATTTCTGCCAGGAGTCACAACATTTGCAAAAGTCCTTCAATGGGCTGGAGTACAGAGCATTCAAGGGACTTAAAGATGCCAAGGGAGCTGACAGGCAAGAATGGTGGGTGAGGAAGCTGCAGAAGGAAAGTGGAGCCCGCTGGGCATCACCAGGGAGGCTGGTCAAACCCCCTTCAGATTTCACGTTGCACACTACTGCCCTGGAAACCATTCTTAATCACCATGATTATGAGAAAAACCTCATCATACACTCTTGAAGTGCTCTGAAGTTCTCTGTGGCATTTACAAGAGTCCTAATTTTATACATGTAACAACAATTTTTTTTAAATTTTTTATATTAAGACATTTGTATATAGATCATACATACATTTATGCCATTATGCGATTCGATGAGTTGATTATTTGTACAAATTGGAGTGCTTTACATGCTACTAATCAACATAGCTTTCGCCTCATTTACCCAATTACAGCATTAAAACATTCGTGTTCTACACCTGATAGATCCAACTTGTACTTGCAATATGCTCCATAGGTGTGGTCCCCCTACTAACCCTCCCTCTATCGACCCCACTCCCCTCCCTTCCCCTCCCCCTCCCCTTCTCTACTTCATAATCACTCACACTTGCATATGTAACAACAATTTTATGTGTAAATTTAATTTGATGTAAAATGCTTTAGATGGTTTTACACATAGAAAGACATAGGTCTTTTCCATTACACAGAGTTTACTGCAGAGCTGTCACATCCCTTCTTAATGTACATCTGCTCAAGAAATAAATGAATATATCTAAAGAAAGAAACAATAAAGAAGCCGGACAGTATTATCACAAATTTTGATGACCAAGTATTTTTGCAGTTTTAATATTTTTGGGAACAACCTTTTGATATTTTTTGCTACTCTGCGTTGGGCAACCCCATTAATTTTCCCTGGTCTCTAATTAGGTACTTGTAAGGAAATTTGTTTTTCAGAAACTATTTACTGAAGTGACAATATACTAAAATATAAATATGTGTGACAGAGAGAGTGAGTGTGTGTGTATAAAATGATGACCCCTGAGACTGAGATAGTGGAAGAAGTTATTCTGTGTAATGTAATTTGTTACCACCACTCATGATAAAGGTAAATAAGCAATGGGAGAAGTTGTGGTGGGTCTTCTCTCTTCACCCCACCTTGCTCTGCACTTCTTGGTTATTTCTGTGTATACTCAGCCCCTCTCCTCCTACTCTGCTTTATAAGAGCAGCTAAAGGCATTGCTTGGGACACTAGTAGGCCAGGGCTTTATCCACCTCTCAGCTTCCTAATATATAAAATAGAAACAAAAATTCAACTTCATAGTTCTTTTGAATGTTTCAAGAGGATTGAATGTGAATTGCTCAGTGAGCTTCTGGCACTGATTACTCTTCAATAAACAGCAGAGGTTCTTTTTTTTGTTTGTTTTTTGTATTCTTATCATTTTACCCATAATTTTCCTTCTCCTGGTCTTGTAGTTTTTCTGATTTTCACACTCATCCCGTCTTCCTGTGGGCAGTAGGTTCCCATGCTCTTCCTAGCCCCAGTGCTCGAGACAGCGGGGCACTCCTGCTGCTCTGTTTAGGCTCCCCTTGGTCCTCGCTTAACATCATTTTCCTTTCTTCATCTGCCTTCCTTCCAGCTCTCTCTGCTATTGTTGTATTTTGTGTACTTTTCTAGGTTTCCTACAAACCCTTCAGAAATTGGGGGGTATTCACCCAGCCTACAGCACCCAGAAGCTTCCCCGGGGACTTATGTGCTCATCAGTCATACTTCCAGGTGGCTGAATCTCCAACCTGGGAAGGTTGGAGGGGGAGACAATCCCAGAGGTGTTTTGAGAAGTGTGTCCTCAAGGAGGGTGGCACTGGGGTAACACCACGGGATGAAGGGTCTTCTTTCTATGCCTCTGCTCTTTTCTCAATGTTTCTCACATGCATTCTCACTCCTCTGAGACTGTCCATCAGATTCGCTCATCAAAATCTTATTGAGAACACAATTATCTTTCTAGAGTTCACTGGAGCCTCTTACCCCCACAATCAGAAGACAAGATGAGGATAAGGCACGTCTCCAAACAATTGATCATTTGATAAGGATGTCTAAGCTATACAAACAGCCAGTGTGGAGAGGAGTTGAGGGTTTTAGGGTTTCTTGAGCTCTTTGAAACCACATGTTGTATTCCATAAATACATCCAGCCCTGGGCACTAAACACACGAAATATTCCTTTGCTCTCGTGTTTGCTTAGCAACTCACATTTCAGTTTAACTCAATGTCCAAGAATGATTGTTTCCTGTTTCGTTTTGCTTTTTATTTTGTCATTATGTTTGAAAAGTTAACTGCAGAGCTCACAATTATCTGTTGATTGTTATTCAGTAGAGTTAGATAATTTTAACTCCTCAGCAGATTTGTTTTCCCAGATTGTGTGAATGTTCATTCCTGCCTGACTTCATGGCAGCAGACACACTGTGTTGAACGAGAGCTGTGGGAGAGACTGTTCCTGTTGAAAGCAACAGCAGGTGGTTCCCTGAACCGAGCCCGGCAGGCCCTTGCCCACTGTTCTCCTAGCAGCACATCCATTTCAGTCAATCAGTGCACTGCCCTTTGTAAAGTAAAGAGTATAATTTCTTAGAAATAAAAACAGGAAGAAGAAATCAACCAGCAGGAAATTGAACTGAAGCACTGGGAAATTTAAGAGAAAATTATATTATTTCTTCATTGTTTTAACACAAGGAAAAAACCAATCATGAGATACAACACATGTTGGAGGGAAGCAAGAAGGAAAAGAATAGCTATATAAACGTATTATGTCAGACCATTGCTCTCTAGAAATACTTATGACAGATAGAGTCTGACACGTGTCCCTTGGTTTATTTGCAGATGTTGATTTTAGTTTTTTTTCCTATGTGGTATAGCTTCTTTTTTCCTTGGCCAATTTACTCAGTCCCTATGCACAATGGAACTTTTATTAGGATAATTACACTAAAATGTGTATTAAACGAAGTTTCTGCTAGATTCAGATTAAAAATAAGATAATCTCTGATTTGCCAACATCACATGTGAATCATATGTTTATAGATGTGAAAACTTGATAAATGTATGTATAAAGCTAAACATTACATACATGTATGTGTGTACTGATGCACATATATTTACCTTTATACAAACACTACCATAAAATCACCAATCCCGTGATATACGATATCAGTCAACTGTTATGCTAAACTCTGAGTCCTGTGTCCATACAATTTTTTTCTGTGTTAAAAGACACCACTGCAGAAGTTAAGAAACTTATTGTCTTGTTTTGAAATTCTCCTAGATAGGGGCTGAGGAGAGGAAAAAAGAGGTAGGCTATGTCTTTGTACCAAGGAACTACAAATTTACACTTCCCAAATTTCTCCTAGTTTTGGACATAAACCTAAACTATTCCCTTAGGCACAGAGTCCTTCCTGAGCCAACACCCACATCCTTTCTAGCCACTTCAGCACATGGACCCTTTGCTGTAAGTGTACCCTGATTCCATCTTCAGAATCTGAAATGCAAATTTTATATCTCTTTCACATGTTTTTCTGCATAGAATACTCTTTCTCCAGTTTTATTTTTTGATAGCTAAACTGAAAATGCAATTCAAAATTAATCTGTTCTGACTTTAATGTCCCTCATGAATTCAGTTTATTGCATTTTGTAGTTTCTCTCTCCCTTACAAGAAGGGGAATTCCTGGAGTTTTGGCGCTTGTTCTGCAATGAGCTTGTGTTTCCTGTACCTGGCACAGGCTTGGCACATAGAAAAAGCTCAGTAAGTATTTATCAAGTGAAGGAATAAATGAGTGGTTGACGTTGAATTTCTTCACTTCCATTCTGAAGGCCTTTAACGATACCTGATGCTTGTTAACACACATATATCTAAGGAGGCACAACTTCTTCATATATATACCTCATAGCAAATGTAACTATAAATATATGATTATATTCAGTTAGAGTCACAGGATATAGGACAATAAAAGCCTTCAGAAACTGAAGAATATGATGTCTAGGCTACTACCAAAGTAGGGGGGGGCGGTCTGTAGCATGAAGAGGTCTGGGAAAACACAGACAACTTTCCCATAAATGATTTGCCTGTTCTGGAGTCATCCTTACATATTAATGTGCACTTCATAGTTAAATCTAAACATTTCAGAATCTATAAAGAAAAAGCAAACAAAAAATAAATGTATTTATGATTATGTCAAACTTAGCACAAGGTATTTTGTGGACAAAATAGAGAAAAAGGCATTTAAGCAAATTATTAGACATATTTAGCCACTATACTGGAAGAGTACTAATTAATGGGTCAATACCATACTACAGGGAGTTTTCCAATTGTGGTTTGATTTAAGGCTTTGCTCGTGAAGTTACTAAATATATTTATAAAATATGCAGATAATGTGAGATGAAAGAATTAGGATCTGAAATTTTTGGTAGATGATATTGATCATCTAGATATAAATGTAATTTCAGTGGTAATATGAGAACTTATTCTTGAATTAAAAATAAATTCTTTATTGAAAATAAATGATTATGAGACCTTATTCTTGAATTCGGCGTCCATGGCTCAGTGGTTACGACATTGGCCACATATACCAGGGCTGACAGGTCCAAACCTGGCTAGGCCTGCTAAACAACAATGACAACTGCAACACAAAAATAGCCGGGTGTTGTGGCAGGCACCTGTAGTCCCAGCTACTTGGGAGGCTGAGGCAAGACAATTGCTTAAGCCCAAAAGTTGAGGTTGCTGTAAGCTGTGACGCCACAGCACTGCACAAAGGGCGGCATAGTTAGACTCTGTCTCAAAAAAGAGAATAAGTCAAGACAACAGTTTCAAAAGGGAAAATGGGGAGGTTTTTGGCAGATGGAAGACTTAGGCATTTGTGTTGATGGTAAATTTAGTTTGAGTCGCTAGTAAGATGTTATGGAGACAAATGAAGAAACCATTACGCAGAGAACTTTGGTCCCACTTACCTGTATTTGCTCGGACCATATCTGCAGCAAGGTAATACCCTGTGGGTTCTGCATTTCAAGAAAAATTTAGAGTAAATTTTCAGGAAAATCAACCGAGATGGAATTCATCATCATGATTTCAGAGGAATGGTTGAAGGAACTGGAACTATTTCATCTGAAGGAAACTCATCTCTCTGGTGGGGAGGAGCAGGTTGACCTCACTTAATGTAAAAGGTTTCCATGTGGAGAGAAATCACACTGTCTATACAGTGTTTGATCAAGACACATGGGTATAAACTTGAAGAAGACAAATTCTTATGTTATCTAGTAGCATTTCAGCTGTCAGTGATTCTCACAGGTGGGCTTTCCTTCCTTGGAAGTTATGGTATATACTTCCAGATGGCTGTGGAGCGGGAATTGAAGACTAGGAATATAATGTTGGACTTCAAAAATTCTGTTTTCTATACTGAGATTAGATGATTCTGTGATTTGAGAGAAAATATTTTCATCCCTGTTCTATAGTTTAACTTACAGTTAAAAAAAAAAAAAGGAATAAGAAAAAAGACGAGATTGGAAAACATGGATTTTAGGAGAGGAGATTTGAAGTCTCAAAATGTTTGGGAATATTAAAACTTTTGTCAGCTGGATCCTTCCCCAAAAAGAAAAAAAATATCACCTTTTGCCATGTCATATTCTAACAATGCATCAGAAGGGACAATTTGAGTTTCATGGTCTATGAATAGTCTTGTCTTTTATAAAAGTCCTCTTTTATATAGCATCATCTTTGAGAATCTTTGAAATTAGGAGGAGGATGAAGCCCATCTGTGGCTGCTTATTCAACTGGAATTCCTGAAATTCACTTTCTAAGGAGGTCCCCACAGTCGGCTTGAAGAATCACTACCTAACCTAAAACAACTATCATTTCAAAACAGCCACTCAGAAGATGCACCAAGTTTGACAAGGGCCTAACAGTGGTGAGAAAATAGTTTCCTTGCAACATAAATTCAGTAATTGTTTTGGCTCCAAATACCATTTTTTACGCGTCTGAACACTTAATGACATTTTTCTAGTATTCTCTTGCTGAAATATCAAGATAACTCTCAATGTAGAACAAGAAAGCTTAAGGCTGAATCCAAAAATAATGCAGTATAGAAAATAGCTTCCAAACACAGTCACCTGAAAGCCACAATTTTATAAAAAGCTAGGGTGAAAAAACATAGGAGATTTAGCTTGGCAAATAAATAGGAATAGAATGTGCCTTAGCAAGTGGATGGTTATAATGGCTGACTGAACTGAACTTTATATCTGGATGGTTTAGCTCTGTTTAACTATCTTGCAAAAGCTTATACAATGTTTAGATTCTCTTATTTTTATTTAATTGCATAAACAAATAAGAAAGCTATCATTGGCTGCATTTTAATTTTTACGAAATTGTATAGTACACATGCTACTACAAATTGAACAGTGAATAATATTTAACGTGATGATGATAGCTGTGACAACTTTCCTCAGTCAATTGAAAAATCAATGTCTTCATTGAATTCAGCAAAAATAAGCCAACAGAGCCAATAAAATACTTCCAAATTTGTAAAGTGTGTCTCAAAATTATACAAGCGTGCCTATCGCTTCTTTCTGCTTAATAATCACTGTAAATTTAGATTCCATGGCAGAGATTTTTGAGCACTTCATCATTACTTGCATCTCTGTCTGAGGATGTAAGACTGCTTCTAATTTGAAAATAATACTTCTGATATGTTCTAAGAAGTAAAATATAGCAGTTTTTCTTCCAATAGTGATAATACGTGTGAGCTCTTTGCTCCATCTTCTCTAAGATTAGAATAATGATTCAATGTACAGGCATAACAGAGCTAACAGGTGCACAGATAGTCAGGACCCATAAAGGAACATAAATCATGCACGAATTTAGCCAAAAATCAGTTATTAGTGGATTAGTGGATATTTCTGACTTCTGACACATCACGCCTCTGTACATATCACTCTCTATTCAAGAATCATGTTATCGTCATCATCAAAACATCTGCAAGTTTATCCTGATTGATACTTATAGTTTCAACAAACTTCCAGTTTCTTCTCCAATTTCTTCATTTCATGACCCTTTTGTCTTGAAGGTTTTTCTATAAACAAAGTTAGAAGGCTTCTTGGATCAGCTTCTTGATCTCAAAGGCCCATCTTCCCCCCATCAGCTATAAAAAAATAAAAACAGTACTCAATTCTATATAAATACATTTGACTACTTCTTAGTTTCAAGTTACCCTTGAGTTAATTGTTAACTAAGTCTCATATCATCCAACTTTTATTATTTCTAGGTGAAAAATTATAAGGTGGAAACCTCTAGCTGACCTGTTTTTTCTATGTGCTTTGCAAATCCATCAGTCTGATCTGCCAAAAACCTGTGATGCGTTACAGAGCCAGTTACAAATAATCTCGATAAGGTCACTGGTTTGAATCACTCAGGCCATTGTTTACTCTCCAAAGTGAATATTCCAATGAGTATATATTTTTTGGTTTTGGTTGATGATTCAAAGAGAACACGACTAGAAATGTAATATAGTTCATCTGCCAATTTCTGTTTTTTTTTTTTCATGGTGATTTGAAAGTGTGCTGAGAATGGAAAACAGAATATTTACTACAAGAAGATATTTCAATGTTCCTTCTTAGGAACATAGAGTGAAGTTAGAAAGAGTAATAAAACAAAGGGAAGAAAGGATCAAAAAAGGATCATTCCATTAGATGAGGGTCAATGTACTGCAAATTCTGATAGCTTACTAGAAATTTTCAAAAGTTTTTGTCCACGTATTTAAGGATCAGTTTAAGATTCTTAACTTCAGAAGAAAGACTTTGTATTCAGTACTTAGCAAAGCAATGTATTCTTGGTAAGCAAAGCAATATATTCTTGGTATTTAGAATTTTATATGTATATGTGTATTTATCATAGTGGGGCTGCCATTTTCAATGATAAAAACAAATTACTTTCTGTCATTCTAATTTAGAGAAGATGAGCAAAAATCAGTGATATCTCAAAACCATCTGGTTGACAAGTCAACATTGTATCACTATTCTCTTAAGAACTTTAGATTTATAGTTTACTATCTGGAAGAAATCTTAATATTTTGGCATTCAATACGGCAGGAATTTCACTGATTTTTCACACTCTGTGAAGAACCTGCTTCCAACATCACTCACAGTTTAAGATTCATATAGATTTCCTGGGTGACCCTTCCAGAGATCATATATTGCACTTAATGGCTGATTTCAGAGCAGTAATGCAGGGACAAGGTATACATAGAAAAGAAGATTTAAGAGTATGTTTCTGGATGGCGCCTGTGGCCCAAAAGAGTAGGGCGCTGGCCCCATATGCCGGAGGTGGCAGGTTCAAACCCAGCCCCAGCCCAAAACTGAAAAAAAAAAAAAATAAAGAGTATCTTTCCTAGAATGTATTTCTGATGCCATAATCAAATTGTGTGTTTATTTACCTCTTTTTATTTATACTCTCAGTCTGGGTTCCGTAGCTTCATGAAAGGCATTTGTGGAACAGGGCTTAGTAAATGCCCATGGAACATAAGAATGAATCAATGAAGTGATTCTCAGGAATATGCTTACATTGTCAAATATTTATTCAAAGCAGTTGTTGGATTGGTTGAATGATGGATGCTAACACCCTCTCGAGATCCCATGTAGCAATGGTTGCAGCTCAAGATAGTAACACACAGTCAGAATCTAAATTACGACCCTTGAGTTCAATCTAGTTTCACTCACATTGTAACTTGATCTTGTGAGTCCTTAGGATATTTGTTTTGGTTCATTTTTTGTTTTTAATTTTATTTCCTCAAAACGTACAGCTAGCATATGATCTACAGTGAAGATTAAACACATGTTTGAAAAAATATGAAATAGCATAAAGGTAAGACACTATAGGCTAATACTCACACAAGTCTGGGTCGATATTTGGAAATTTGTTGACAGTATGACTTTTTAATGTAAAAGGCCTTATAAATTTTTCTTGTGATTATGAGATGTGGACCTAATGTGTTCACAGATTTATTTTAGAATTTGTATTCCTATTGAAAGCATCAGCAAACAGCTGGGGAAAGGAGGAAAAAAAACTCCATTTCTATAGGAGAAGAAAATCCCAAGAGACGATAGATGGATTTTAATTTAGCAGGAACACCTCCAAAGTAATTCATTTGTCAGGGTTGAGGGGGGGTGACTAACAAAGGGATATAATTTGGAACTAGCTCTTTCTTTCAGTAATGGAGCTCTGTTTTGCCACTGATTTAAATTTATACACTCGCTCCTCCTAGAGTGATGATTCTTCCTTTTGACTGGTTCAGTCCCCACAGAGTCCTTGCTGTAAGGCAGGAAGTGGATTCTGTCACGTCCAAGTTTTCACTCAATGATAGTCGGTGCACTGGGAGTAGAGCTGATACAAGCAACTGTCACTTTTTGACAGGAGAGTGACAGTGAGAGTTGTACTCAAACTCTGATTATGCCATTTTGAAAGGCATGATATCTCCAGAGTAAACACTCAGTGGTTTATTGGTCTTAATTTGATGTTTGCTCTAATAGATATCTCTGTCATTCCATTTTTTCCCCTTTGGCTTAATTTCATTTTATTTCTTATAAATATGGATTTTTTTTAACTTTAAGTATCTAAAACCCTAATTGGCTTGACCTTTGAATGTGATACATATATTCTTGCACTTCTCAGACAATTAGGTAGGTCAATGCCACCAAATATCTGACATCAGTAAATACCACAGAACTAACACCTGAAGGTCAAAATTAAACTCTCAGCTAGAGTCTACACACATTAGGAAGGAAATGCTTCAAGCCTCAGATTTTGACTGATGATTTGGCATATATGCCCTCTTCTTCTTTGGAAAGCTATTAGATTTAGGTGTCTTTTAAGGAAAGAGATACTGAAATGAAACTAAAGGAATTATTGGAATTTACAATAAGTAAAAGTTTCAAGACAAGTCAATTACTGTAAATCCCTTTATGTTAAAAGAAAAGATAACAAAAACATGAATGTTAGAGAGTATGGAATTTTTTCTTGCAGATTAATATGAGAGTACATAGGATTAGGTTACATAGCTTGCTTATGTAAGGTTAAAATCCAAGTTGTAGGTGTGTTCTTCACCTAGGAAGTGCGCCCCATACTGGTGCAGTGTACCCACTGGGTGTGAATGTACCTAACCTTCCCCCCCACTTTAATTTAATTGACTTTTTCTACCCTTCAATACATGAAGGTCTTAATGAATTGTGGTATATATATATATATGCCATGAAATACTATTCAGGAAAAAAGATGGAGGCTTTCTATTTTTCACAACAATGTGGATGGATTTGAAGAACATTCTCCTAAGTGAAGTATCAAAAAAATGGAAAAACAAGCATCACGTGTACTCAGTACTAATTTGAACCTAGTAGATTAGTGATGACACTATGGATTTTTATCTGCATATTTTAATGCTAGACAGTATCTCCTGACACCTTACTATGTAAAGGCATTCAATGCCTTTATATATCTTTCCACCTCGTTTATTTTCCTACCTTCTTGTTTTGGTGAGTTGTGTTAGTTACATCCTTTCTTTGACATCGTTTAAGTTTGTAGCATTTTTAAAAATACTTTTCATGGTTGATTAATCTTGCCTCTATTATTAAAAGATTCATTGCTCAGGGGCGGCACCTGTAGCTCAATGGAATAAGGCACTGGCCCCATATGCCAGCCAGTTCAAACCCAGCCCCGTCCAAAAGAAAAAAAAAAAAAAAGATTCATTGCTTGCAGTTTTTGTCTAGGGCTGGGTTTGAACCCGCCACCTCCAGCATATGGAGCTGGCACCCTACTTCTTTGAGCCACAGGCACCACCCTCAAAACTAGTCTTTTTTACTGTAACATCTTCATTTCTTAGTTCATCAAGTAATTTTTCCAGGAAGATCTTCTATGTCCGAGGACAACTGTCTATACTTAAAGGGAAATTCACATTCTTACACTGACTTTTAAAACTTCCGAGCCTGTTGGGTGGAGCAAGATGGTGGCTGAGTAACACCTTCCTTGCAACTGGGCAGAGCAAGACTGGGGAGAGAGGACTTCAGGCATCTCTTCAGGATCTGCCCAGAAACTTCACTTTGGGGACACAGGGAGACAGCGTGAGACTTCTGGACATCGAGGAAAGCAAAAGCAGAGGAGATTGGGCAAGTGGTTGCATGTGTTCGTTTGGTCTAATCCTGTCGGCAGCTGTGGGTGGGGCAACAGTGGGACTCCAGGCTGGAAAGGCCTTGTCTGTGAGCTGTTCGGGTTTCTTTTGGACTTGGCGCTCAGTAGAACTGCCTTGGGAGAACTTGGGCAAGAGTGCAGGGGTCTTTGAGTGTTGTCTGGGGCCCCAGACTGGGCCACCAAGCCAGGCAGAGCTACCAGTGTTGGGTTGTGGGCTGTGTGGAGCCATTGCGGGACAAGCTTCACACTCAGGGTCGCAGAACAAACATCTGTGGGAGCGAATAATCTAGTGACTGAGCAGCCTAAAGGTGGGGACTGAGACGCCTTGCAGCCTTAGCCCTCAGGGGCATAGGGTGAGACCGGTTTTGGCACACTGGGTAAGTGGATAGCCACTTAAGGAGTGATCCCAGCCACAAGTGCTTTCCTGAGAAATCCTCTGCTTAGTCCAACTTAGCAATTTAAAGTGTCTTCTAAGCAGGCTGAGGAGGATTTAAGCTCTCCACCCTCCAGGGTTTGAGAAATCATTAAAGACACAGGGTCACTCCCTACAAAGATCCAGGAACAACAGAGTGATTCTGCCAGGGTCTGATCAGGGAAACCTCCCCAACTCTGAGGAGGGTCATAGGCAACAGTGAAAAATAATCATGAGGCAGAATCAACAGAAAAACTCTGGCAATATGAATAATCAGAGTAGATCAACTCCCCCAAGGAACGACAAGGTAGATGCAGCACAAGATCCCTTGCATAAGCAAATGGCTGAGATGTCAGAAGTTGAATTC
>CAUYRH010087367.1:0-37178 GCA_963574655.1 Perodicticus potto
AAAATGGAGACTTTACAGCCTTTGTATTAACCTGGATGGAAGTGGAACACATTATTCTTAGTAAAGCATCACAAGAATAGAGAAGCATGAATCCCATGTACTCAATTTTGATATGAGGACAATTAATGACAATTAATGACACGGTGGGGGCAGGGGAAGGGGAGAGCAGAGAGAGAGAGAGAAGGAGGTAGGGGTGGGGAAAGGAAGAGCAGAGAGAGGGAAGGAGCTAGGGGGGTGGGGTCTCAGTGTGTGACACACCTTTGGGGGCAAAACACGATTGTAAGAGGGACTTTACCTAACAAATGCAATCAGTGTAACCTGGTTTCTTGTACCCTCAATGAATACCCAACAATTTAAAAAAAAAAAAAAAAAGGAAAAAAAAAGATTTAGTATGCATGGAGGGATTATTGTTAGAATGATTTCTGTTGTGTATGGTGCAGTTCTTTGGAGGCTGATGTTCTTAGGAAGAAACAAATAGAGATATGAGGACAATAGATATGAAAGGATTGACTGTACCTGCTCAGATGAAAAGGCAAATCAGTTGTACATGTGAACATGTGTTTGATACTGGGCGCAAACAGCACTGTTTATACATCCAGGCGGCTGACTCTAGCATCATTTCTAAAGAACTGATTCTTCATCTATATCCTCAACTCTGGTACAGATATTAGGATATATTTATTGTCCTGAAAATTGCCAGAAGCAGGAAACAACATTGTGCCTAGAGGTCATTGACTGCAGGACAAGTAAAAAGAAGCGTGTGGAAGTTGAAACAAGGCAAGAATACTTACAATTCTACACAGGAGGCCTGGAAATCATGGGGTGGTGTTTTGCGGGGAAAATGGGGGAAAGTGTAACATTAATAACCTTTCAGTACCTAGGGGTAGACTTGGAGCAGAAGAAAATAGCATTATTTTTATTATGACCTAGTATGTTCTCAGAGATGAAGTTTCGGACAGAACGTCTCACACTTGAAGGTGAATCGCCAGGAGACCTTGTTGAAAGACAGATTCTGATTCAGAATCTGGATTGGGGCTGAGATTGGGCTTTTCTTATAAAGTAACGCAGGTAATGTTCATCCATGATGATGCTGCTGTTTCCCAGACACCACTTCCAGTAGCAGTGAATTGATACTATTGAATTAATCAAGCCCTCACCCTGAACCTCTACTAATTTTTAATTCTATTAGTCCTAGATTCAGACATGTCCAGATACCTTTTATTTCTCTTTTAAAATTTCAATAGATTTAGGGGATACAAGTGGCTTTTGTTACACGATTTGTATAGTGGTGAAGTCAGGATTTTAGTATGTCATCACTTGAATAGTGTACATTATACCCGATAGTTAATTTTTGATCCTTTCCTCCCCTCCCAACCTCCTTCCTTCTGAGCCCGCGGGTGCATTACACTACTATGTGGCTTTCAAACCCTGTTCAACTCCCACATGTAAGTGAGAACATGTGGTATTTGTTATTCCATTCTTGAGGTACTGTACTTAAGATAACAGCCTTCAGTTCTGTCCAAATTGCTGCAAAAGACATTATTTCACTCTTTTTGATGGATAAATAACATTCCATGGTCTCTGTGTGTGTATCACACTTTCTTTATCATTTGGTAGGCACTTAGGATAATTCCACACTTGATCTCAGACGAAAGAGCAGAAGTAATACTTGGATTGACCATACCTTTGCAATTGTGACATCTGCTGAGATAAACATACAAATGCATTTATTGTTTTTATATAATGACTTTTTTTTTCCATTGGAGAGATAACCAGTAATGTGATTTCTGAATCAACTGGTAAGTCTGCTTTTGTTTCTTTGAGGAAATCTTCACACCGTTTTCCAGAGTTTGTGCAAATCTGCATTCCCATCAATTGTGCGTAAACATTCTCTTTTCGCCACATCCACGCCAACATCTATTTTTTTTTTTTACTTTTTTAAAGGACCATTCTGACAAGGATGGTATCTCACTGTGGTTATAATTTGCAAGTAATGCCTAGATTTCAAAACCGTTTATGCCACTAAAACGCGTTATTGAGTAAGATATTTAACTTCTCTGAGGCTGAATTTTATTTCTTAAATAGGTATTTATTAGCACTGTAGCATTTGCTATTTTGGTCCAACAAATATTTCTCACTTTCCTCCTCTGTACCTGGTTGGATTGCTTGTCTGTGCCCCTTGGAGTTAGGAATGACCTAACAGCTTTGGTCAATAAAACATAGGCAAAAATATTACATGTCGCCTGCAATGTGCTGCCTTCTCTTTTTATCTGCCATGATTGTTGGTGATGATTTAGTGAGTGTTTGCAGAGCCCTCAGCAAACTCATGGTGGATATGTGACATGCAAATAAACTTTTATTGTTTTAAGCCACTGAAATCATGGAGGTGTTTATTATATTGGCACAACCAGGCTTACCCTGATCCATTACAAGCATGAAATGGAAAAAGATAATATTTTAGTTATGACACAGGTGTTCCTTTTTTCTTAGTCTTCTGTACACAACTACACATAATTGAGCTTTTTTTCATTTCTTTGTATCTGTATAATAAGACAATTTGAAAATGGTAAATATCATATTTTTCCTTTTATAAAAAAAAACTTTTATAGTCCTTGCACATTTATGTTGATTCAATATGCAGAACTTGCAGATAAATGAACCTTGGGCTCTGTCCAGAGCTTCATTCTTTCCATTATCATGATTAATTTCAAGGGAGCTATAATTATTCTGCTGAAATCTGATCTGTTGGGTGATATTTACCACCATAACTGACGGGAGAACCAAGAACCAATGAATCAGGCCCACAAAACTCATACTTAGGTTTGGTGATGGCTGTTTTTTATTTGTAATATTACATTTTTATTCCTGCTTTTTTTTTTTTTGCTTCCCAGAAGAATGGCATTTTTTTTATTCCTTTGGGCACCTATTTGAATTTGGCACCAATGTGGCAAAGGCTCTTCTATTTTTGAGCTTCTAGTTCTTTTAATATTTCATCTACCCCAAGAAGAAAAGTGTTCACCAGCATTTCTTTGACCTTTTTGCTGGGTTATAATTTACGTGTCTGGTATTTCTTTTTTCTGCTCACCTTTCCTCCTGCTCTGTAATCCATGTGACAGAACAAGAATCACTAGCTAATCAAAATAGAGACGATTTACAAGTAATGTTTAAACCAGCCTGCCTTTAAACTTTCCTTGTAATTATTCTCTATTATTTCACTGTATCCTTTTTTTGGTCATTTATATACTGACTCAATCTTTCAGGGCAGTATTTTCCCCTTAATGTTCATCATATTTATTTTATTTTCAAATATTTTTCATTTAGTTACTGAGAAAAATTAATATATGAGAATTTCTCTTTCCATGATTCCATTTAATATGCAAAATCCTTGAAATTCAAGTATGGTACCAGATAGCCATGCATTCATTCGTATATTTAACAAATATTTATTGACTCACTCTATCTGGTTCTGGGCACTGGGAAGAATACAAAATAATATAGCACTGGGAAAAATACAAAATCTCACCCTCCTAAAGCATATCCATGTATTCTAGTAGATAGAAACACATAATAAACAGAAATGAAATATGCAAATCAGTCATGTTATAGGAGGAAATTGAATCCAGTAGAGAAGGTACAGAGAATCCTCAAGAATGGCTGCTACTTTATTTTTTTAATTTTTTTATTAAATCATAACTGTGTACATTAATGCAATCATGGGGTACAATGTACTGGATTTTTATACAATTTGAAATATTTTCATCTAACTGGTTAGCATAGCTTTTAGTGCATTTTCTTAGTTATTGTGTTCAGACATTTATATTCTATATTTAGTAAGTTTCACCTGTACCCTTCTAAGATGCCCATGGACCTGTGGTATATGTACACCATGGAATATTATGTAGCCTTAAAGAAAGAGGAAGACTTTATCTCTTTCATGTTTACATGGATGGAGCTGGAACATATTCTTCTTGAAAAAGTATCTGAAGAATGGAAGAAAAAGTATCCAATGGATGCTACTTTAAATGAGAATTGCTGGGAAGGCCTCATCCACAACCTGCTAATTATGTGTGAACCTGACAGAGGTGCTGGAAGAACTTAAGGTATAGCTGGAGAAGGAATTTTAGGCAAGAAGAAATAGCAAGCATCAAGCATCAGTGGCCACGCTATCAACAGAGACTCAGGTTGATGATGGAGTTGCCAGGTTCCCTTCTCACTTGAAGGTTGTCCTGAGAATCAGTCATGAGGGAAAGACAGCAGAGGAGAGAGGTTGGAGGGCTACGTGAAAGGGTTGATGAGTCCTGGTCTGAAGCTCATCACTTTCCCCTTACCAGTTTGAGTAGGACTTAGAAGACCACTGGGAAATAAAATCCAGCCTGGTGCTCAGGACAGCAAGAAGAGGGATTTGGTAAACAGATGAGTAGTTTATGGATTAGCATAAAAAAATACTGTGCTGAAATCTTTATATTATTTACAGTTTGCTATTTAGGAGTATTGAAATTCTAGGCATATCTAATGAATGAAATTCTCATAAAAGTGTATTTCTATGACTATCCATTAAAATACCACAATATTACAATTAATGAAGAATGCTTTGCTCTAGTGAGTAGTGTACTGGCAAGGTATGATTCCTCTGGATTGCAAATTGTTCATTATGACCCCAAGTCTCATATCACTTGAGGTGTCACTCACATGGATCTACTATGTACTTGAGTGGAAAAAGGAGGCCTCCTTCTGATACAACATTGAGTATCACATAATTGGAAAGCAGGGTATCCAAATTTGCTTTTCCACCAAGATCTTCTTCCCTTGAAAAGAGCAATTTTTTCAAAATAAATAAATATGCTGTAGGGTAAATGAATGGCATAAAATGAGTATAAAATGTTAAATTTTCACTGGGTATATAGTATACATCTGTGCATACATGTACATATAATATGTAATATATAATGTGTGGCATATAGCAAATATGTAATACGTAAGATATAACATGTATGCATATATGGACATACATATACAGATTGAGCATCTCAATGCAAACATCCCAAACCTGAAACTTT
The DNA here is from genome assembly GCA_963574655.1 of Perodicticus potto. Lineage (NCBI taxonomy): Eukaryota > Metazoa > Chordata > Mammalia > Primates > Lorisidae > Perodicticus > Perodicticus potto. The sequence continues at coordinate 5,058 of CAUYRH010087367.1, forward strand.
GTGAACAACATGTTGCCCCAAAGAAATACTCAGAGAAGTAATTTTTTTTTCTTTAGGGACAGAGTCTTACTTTATTGCCCTCGGTAGAGTGCTGTGGTGTCACAGCTCACAGCAACCTCCAGCTCCTGGGATTAGGTGATTCTCTTGCCTCAGCCTCCCAAGTAGCTGGGACCACAGGCGCCGGCCACAACGCCCGGCTATTTTTTTGTTGTTGCAGTTCGGCCGGGGCTGGATTTGAACCCGCCACCCTCCGTATATGGCACCGGCACCCTACTCACTGAACCACAGGTGATGCCCAGGAATATTTTAAATTTCAGAGTTTTAAATTCGGGATGCTTGACAGCAAGTAGTGGAAATATTCTGAAATCTGAAAAAATTCAAAACACTTCTTGTCCCAAGTATTTTGGGTAAGGAATACTCAATCTGTATATGTATACATATATATACTTGTATAATCTGTATAATATATATATACACACACAGATACACTTATAAATAATTGTATACACATAATTGAATACGTGTATATGTGTGTGTATATATATTTTACAGATTATATAGTATACACATTATTATGTATACACATATACAATTAGTGTATATGTATGTGTATATATATATTATACAGATCATACATACATACTTGTATATGTGTATATGTGTGTATATATACACACGTGTATACACAAGTATGCATATCTACATATATGTATGTGTGTACAGACACATATACGGGTATTACCCAGGGGATGGAGTACCTGGGTTATGGCACTCCATACTTACAAATGGGCTCACAAAGCTCCCCAAAAGGATAACTCATAATTCAATAATTAAAGGCAGAGTCCAGGAACTAGTTTCTTCCATGCATGTAAACAACCTGCGTGATGCAAGCGGTTTGTTGGCTCAGGGTTTTCACACACACTGCTGCTCTCAGTGGTGATACGGTCATTCACACACAGCATCACTTTTGTCTAACTTTGTGTTTGATTTTTTGAGCCTCAGTTTATTAGCCTTATGACCCTACCTCCAAAGAGAAAAGTGCGCTGCAAGTCCAGGTGAGCCTGCAGCGAAGAGAAAGGTGATTACAATGGAAATGAAAGCAGAGAGGGCCAGACAGCGTCATTCATGGAGAAAGCATTAGGCTCTGGTTGCTTGACTATTGAACTACACAGGATAGAGTGAGAATAATGGGACGTGTGAAAGGCAGGGCTCTAACGAAAACATCGATTGTTACTAAGCAGTGTAATGGATTATTATCGAAAGGAAAAGTTGCTATTGATTTGGTTAGAAGATCAAAATAAGCCTAACACTCCTATTAGCCTAGTGTTGATGTGACATTATGTGACTTTTAGCTTTTAACATTTTTTTGGAATTTCTCCTATTAAATATTGTTTATGAATCTGTTTCTGTGTTCTGTTTATTTAAATGAAAAGAAAAATCACCACAATTTCTGTAACTTATTGTTACAGTGCAGGCGTGTTATTTTTATGATAGTATTACACTGTGTTATTATACTACATATGAGCCATGATAGTATTGTTTTTACCATTATTATTACTGCATTACATAGATCCTAGTTACATACATATCCAATCTAAAGACGTTCTCAGAAATAGATCTTGGCTGTAACCTGGGGACTTCCTGCACATTTTATCTCCCATATTTAATTCATATAACATAAAAGAAGAACAATAACTCTTGTTTAATTTAGACAGGGTTAATTTAACATTTTAAAATACTTGTTTCCTGTCAATTTATACTTGATTGAAAACCAAAGAAAAAGATCATTTGGCAAAATCATGACTTTTTAAAATTACTATACTATTGACAGTTACGTACAAAAACCTCAGGGATTCTATTAACTAGGTCAGGCCTGAATCCAAATAAACTAAATTCTATTATGTGTTAATATAGTGGGTATACTGACCTCCATCATTCACCGCCCTTCTTCTTGAATGTTTAGAAGAGTTCAAGGATGGACGGGAAAGGACTGCCCGGGTTTGAATCTCAGTTCTGCCACTTACCTCTGTCTCAATATCCTTATCTGTTAAATGCGTATTAAAAACTGTCCCTCTCACAAGACTATAGAAAGCATTAAGGGAATTAATTATGTGTATGTCCAGTACTGGAACAACACCAATAAGAAATACCAAACTTAATACATGTTTGTGAATAAACAAATTATTGCGCAAATAATTTCCCACTGTAGCGTTCATGTTATCTAGGTTTCATATAACTCATTCCTTATTTCAATCAAATTGTCTTGTTGCTTTGTAATTTATAACTCTATAAATATTTTATAATAATAAAGATAATGTTCTTTTTTATTAACTGCGTAGTGTTAGTGATAATGTGTTTCACTTGTCCGTCCTCTACATTGTTGGTGGGAACAGAACAATTGTAATCTAGAAAATGACATTATTCTATACAAATGGTCATTCACATATTTCGCCAGCAATTCTGTCGCTGGCTAAGAAAACGTCTGGTACCTATGTAAGGGAGACGTATACAAAAGCAATGAGAATAACACTACTCTTGAAAACAAATTCCAGAAACCTTTTGAATGTCTGTTAATCTGTTACAGGAACACGGATAAATAAATGGTGGCATAAAATTGTCTTTTGCTATTAGTGGGGGATTGACTCCAGGACCTCCCACTAATAACCCAAATCTGAAGATACTGAAGTCCATAATATAAAATGCTATAGTATTTGCATGTAACCTACCCGCATCCTCCCTACACTTTAAATCATCTCTAGGTTACTTATAATACCTAATGTAATGCAAATACTATGGAAATAGTTGTTATACTGCATTGTTTAGGAAATAATGACAAGAACAAATAACCTATGTACATGTTCAGTGCTGATACTAATTTAAGAATATATATATTTTTTATTAAATCATAACTGTGAAAATTAATGCATGTATGGGGTACAATGTGCTGATTTTATATACAATTTGGAATGCTTACATCAAACTGGTTAACATAGCCTTCACCTTACTTATGTAATTGTTGTGTGAAGACATTTATACTCTACTCTTAATAGATTTGACGTGTACCCTTGCAATATGCACCATAGGTGAGATCCCACTGATTACCCTCCCTCCACCCGGCTTCCCCCCTCCCCTTCCCTCACCCTGCTCTTCCCGCCTTCATTCTGGGCTATAGTTGTCTTTTATCATTTGTATGAAAGTGTGGGTGATTCTATATCGGTTTCATAATAGTACCGAGTACATTGGATACTTCTTCTTTCATTCTTGAGATACTTTACTAAGAAGAATATGTTCCAGCTCCATCCATGTAAATATAAGAGAGGTAAAGTCTCCATCTTTTTATGGTTGCATAGTATTCCATGGTGAACATATACCACAGTTAATCTGTTAGTGAGTCAATGGGCACTTGGGCTTCTTCCATGACTTGGCAATTAATGAATTGGGCCACGACAAACATTTTGGTGCAAATATCTTTGTTGTAAAATGTTTGATAACTAGACACACAGAACTCAAACTAATTAGTAAGAAAAGAACAAATGGTTCCATTTCATTGTGGGCAAGAAACTTCTCTGAAGAAGACAGGCACATGGTCTATAGACACATGAAAAAATGCTCATCATTTTTAATCATCAGAGAAATGCAAATCAAAACCACATTGAGATATCATCTAACTCCAGTAAGAGAAGCCCACAAAACAAAATCCCCAAACTACAGATTTTTTTTTTTTTTTTTGAGGCCTATTCTCAGTCTGTTGCCTTCAATCTAGGGCCATGGAGCCATAGCTCACAGCAATCACCAACTCCTGGGCTCAAATGATTCTCTTGTCTCAGCCTCCCAGAGAGATGGGAGTATGGGCACCTGCCGTAACACCTGGCTATTTTTAGAGATGGCGGTCTCACTCTGGCTCAGGCTGGTCTCCAACTCCTGAGCTCCAGCAATCCACCTGCCTTGGCCTTGCAGAGTGCTAGGATTACAGGTGCGAGCCACTGCACCTGGCCTTTTAAAATTATGTTTTCCCTGTATGGTTGATTGAATACCTGAATGTGGGATCCGTGAATATGGAGGGCAGACTGTATATGGAATAAAATAGAAAAGCATGATACATTGTGTGTTAAACGGTCAACTTCCACATAAAACTGTGAGCTGTTTAAAGCTGCATGAGCGTGCACAGTGAAGCCAGCATAAGTATTGCCTCTTTGAGCCTGGCCTAAGTTGTTGACCCATAAAATTGTGAGCTAATAAATGATTGATCTTTTAAGTCACTGAGTTTTGAGATTATTAGGCGTCAAAACCCACTTGATGTGAGCATTAAAAGGAATGAACTACAGTTACATATAAGAACATGATTAAATAATAAAAATATGTTAATTTTTTAAAAACTCAAGTCTAAGAGTTCTACCTGAAGTTTGAAAGCCTATTCATAAAGATGAATAATCAAATGTAAATAATTACTGCCTAAGTATTTACATACACTGTGTGTTATTGGATAAGCAAAGATTAATCACAACTGCAAATATAAAGATGACAATTTTTAACATTTTGGTATCCCAAACTAGCTTTTTTCTATACCTATAGATATATGTAAGAAAAACATGATTAAATAATAAGTGTACATTTTAGTGCTTTGGTGTACTTACTTTAAATGTCATTAAGTTCTCCAAAATTATGGTTAGAGACTGCTAATAATCCATCATATCAGATAAGGTAATGTATTTGTTAGGTAGATAGTCAGGAATCCAGTTCTCCTGGGGAAGAAAGGAGAAGAGCGGGTCCCCCGACCCCCCGTCTCTGTGCTGCTCACTTTAATCCTGTCTCAGGAGACTGCCCCACCTGGGGAGGGGACAACACCGACCAACCTACCAGTCAGAACTTAGCATGCCAACTGTAGAAGAGGGCAGAGGACTCTCTAGCCCATGAGCCAAGTGGTACAGGTATAGTAGAGTCTGGAAGGTGACCTAATTATCATGTCATTAACTTAAATCTACCCTGGGGTCCCCAGTGAACTTTCAGAGAGGCTCATGGGGTGTCCGCATGCACAGTAAGACTCTACGGTTCCAATGTGACCTCTGAACCATGAGGTGGGCCCATCCAGGCAGTAGAAAATAGGACCTCCCAACTCCCCCACTGCCATAAGCAAAGTCTTCTTTCTTGTAGCTACAACAGGGGCCCATTCGTTATCTATGGTGAATATATCTTGTTCTGTGAACCTGTGTCTTTCTCTTGCCCTGTAAACCCATCCTTGTTTTCCTCCATAAGCTTTCTTTCCTGTTTGGTTACTTTGGGGTGTCCTGTCATTCGCCAGCCAAGAGCAACCCGAGAACACAGGATGCAGACAGCTGCCTGGGAACCTGACATATCTACTTTTGATATTTAGGTTATTTGTAACTTTTTATTTATTAACACTTACAATGAATGACTTTGCATATGGTTTTATACATCTTTGGGATTCCAGACCCATAAAATAATTTCTTAAAAGTAGATTTAATGAAAATATTATATTAAATACATTTAAAAAAATATTACTACACTTTTACTAATTGCATTCCAGAATAGGTAACGCTTTAGATTCCACAAAAATGTACAAGATTAATTTCTTTATTGAACATCTGTAAGCTTCTGCTCTTATTCTATTCACAGTCTTTGACAGTTTGATAGACAAAAATGACATCTCACTATGATCTTAATTGTTAAGTTATTAGCTGAATGTGCAACTTTATTCATTAGTCATCTATATTTTCATACTTCTGAATTAGATTTTCATGCATTTTATTCTATACACTTTCTTTCGACAGTTCATAATACAGTTGATTGTGTTCCACCTTTCTTAATTACAATCACATTCCAGAATGAACCTTGATGATCAAACTCTCATCATCTTGATTGTACTTTAGTGTTTCTGTACTTCTCAGTCACATATTTAAAAATGATTTTACCTATGATTAACCTCTTCTTTTTTGAGTATCTGATAATTCATATATTTGTATGATGACACTTATTTCCTAGAAACTCAAGACCTACTTGGGTTGAAATGGCTTGAAATGGCTCACTTTGAGTTGGTTCTTAATAATTACATAGGACATAATTATTTCACCATTAAAATGTTTCTTCCTGCATATGATTATGTCCCACTCAAGCACACAGATTTGATAAAGGCAATTTAGAAAATAAGGTTATAAAAAAAATTATATCCTTTTTAAAATTATATCCTAAAAAATTATATCCTTTTCTTCCCTATATAGATTCTACCACTTGACTCAAGGATTTTTTCTGTCACCTGTGGAATCAAATGAGAATAATCACAGCCGAGATTCCATTTGAAAACTTTTAGTGAATGCAGTGAGATTCAAGATGGTATTAATCACAAAATCAAGATAGAATATAGCTTGATAAACTGTATTTTAACAAAAAAAATTGAATACAATTTGTCCTCCATTTTGCAAGTCAAAAAAATCCTGTTAGATGTGAAATGACAAGGAACATAATTCAAAAATATTCTGTTGGGTCATTTATCCTGTCTTGATGTTCACCAAGCCTTGTTAAATGTCATTATTATTTTGGAAAAAGGCAGTTTTCCATAACTTGATGAAAAAGGATAAAAAAAATACTCAGTGAAACATAAAATATTGATTAAAGAAGGACTAATAAAAAATGAAAATAACACCAAAAGGAAAAAAAACAAGCAAATTATAGTTTGAGGCTCCTCAATTGAAAAAATATAGAAGGTTAGTGATAAGCCCAACATTTTTCCAAGTGGCAGTTATTTTTCACTGAGTTTATTTTGAAATCCAACTTTTAAAAATCACTGTGGCTTTTTCTGTTGGACAAAAACTTTTTGAATATATGCATATTCTTCTCTGTTAACATTGCAAAGGTACAGTGATCACACAGGATGAGAAATATGTATAAATGTTCAGGTTAGGGGCCTGTAGCGCTAGGCTAGAGCAGGTCATTCATTAGGTTGCAAATGCTGTAACAAAAGCACTTGAAACAGCGCATTTTTCAGAATATGTATATATTTCCTTCGCAACACTGAGTTTAAACCTGCAGGCAATTGAGAGTGCATAAAAAAATTTTCATTTTTAGAAGGGCCGTCAAATTAACTCTAGAGGACCCCTTCCTTGTAGGCACACATGTTTCAAAATTTTATCCTTATAGATTTTATTTAGGACAATATTTTGACTCCTTAGACTACCATTATGCCATTATTCCCAGAGTACTGAAACATATAAATGGCAATAAAATGGATCTAGCTAATCAGGAAATACATTCTACACATTAGAATAGTTCTTAAAAATATTAAAGATATTGAATTGACATATGAAACACTGTTATAAGTGCACTGCAATAGTAGCGTAATTAAATGCAATTGAGATTTTTCCTGAATCTGCCTTCCAAAACTATTTGTTTGAAAATCAGGTCCTTTATATCTCTCTGAATATGCAGCAAGTTCTTTTCAATCAGCAATACAATAGATGATTATTGTACCACTCACAGAAACCTTTAGTATTCATTAGGATTTCATTATGGAGTAAAGGAGGAATTGGAGAAAAGGAATTGCCTTCTGTCAAAAGAATTTACATGTAGTTTGCTTAGGGAGACTGATTGCTGCAGAGAAAAGGGGAAGATAATGTGATTTGTTAATGATAACAAACAATACCCTGGACAACCTCATCATTAGTATCTTTCATTAAACTGTCATTATTCAATGCTGAGAATACTTTGCATTTCTATTGTTACACTTTCTGAGAGTCTGACACACTTCATTCCTACAGCCCTCTGCCATTCAGTAGAAACAACCACTTGTTGGGAATAAGCAGCTGTAATTCAAGCAAAGGGCAAGAAGTAAGTATTTGCTTAAATATATACACACATACAGAAGTTTTTCCTTGGGGAACCTGTAGTGCTCTGAGATGGCTGTTTGGCCTTTGGCAGTTTGATCTGGAAGGTGAAGGCAGAAATCATCATAAAGGCTTGTTTTCCATTGTGAAATATTTATAATTTGTATGTTATTGCTTTTGTTGGTGAAGGCATACTCACAAATTTATGAATATCATTTGGATAACAAATTGAGTTGGCTCAAGAGAAATTCTTTGGAAAAGATAATTTACGTATTTTTTTTTTTTTTTAAAGTTTGTTTTTTGAGTTTAGAGTTCAGGACTAGAACACAGTAGGTACTAAAACCACGTGATCTTAGGAATTATAGAAAGAAAAAGAAAGAATTCTAGAAAGATAAAAAGAAATGTTAGCATAAGGTAGAGTTTATTATTCCCTTCCTCCTAAAATGATTACCTGCCTGCCTACCACCACGACCTGCAGTACTTCCAATGGCAGGAGCGTACATTCCCTCCCCAATAAAGATGGGTTTGGTCATGGGATGTGAATTTCCCAGTGGCACACGAGCATCATTAATGACTCAACGACCCACCTGTGCCATCTCTTTTATTTGTTTTCCCGTAACAAAAAATCTTAGTGGTCCAGAAAGGGCTGTTCTTTCTGTTATGGTCCCAGATGTCATCGAGCAAGGACAAGCTGTCTCCATAGTGCCTTACCTGAATTTATGATCCAGAGCTGTTGTATGCCACTAGCTTTAGTGTTTCTTATGCAGCAGTTGATAGTATAATATTAATTCCCATTGGAAGGGCTTTCTTCAATCTATAAGCTTTAGTATGTGAAAATTTTCATCTTCTTAGTTTCTAATTTCCATTGTGAGTTCTTTGATTCATTGATCATTTAGGAATGTGTTGTTTAATTTCCACAAATTTGTAAATTTTTCAGTTTAGCTTCTGTATCTACTGCAGTTCAAGAAATATTTGGTATTATATGTACCTGTATCTTTTACAAATATATCAAGACTTAATTTGTGCCTCCTGTGTAGTCTATTCCAGCAAATATGCCATGTGCACTGGAAAGGGATGTATATGCATTTGTTGGGAAGAATGTTCTGTATGTCTATTTAAATCCAGTTAGTTTTTTGTGTTGCTTAAGGCCTCTATTTTATTACTCACTTTATGTTTGCTTCTTATATCTCTTATTGACAGCAGGTATGGAAATCTCTAATTATTATTGTAAATTTATCTCTTTCTCCTTTCTGATACTATTATATCCATCCTTGCTCTCTTTTGATTACTATTTTCATGTAATATATATTTTTTCTTCCATTCACTTTCCATCTATTTGTGTCATTGGTGGATTTAAAGTGAGTGTCTTGTAGACAGCATATGGTTGGATTTTGTTTTTTATCCATTCTGTTAATCTATTTCATTAGATTAGAAAGTTTAAACTATGTATGTTGTAAGTACAATTGGCCCTGTGCATTGGTGGGTTTTGCATTCATGGATTCAGGCAATTGTTAATCAAAAATATGTGACAAGAAAGCTTACATCTGTACCAAACATTTATAGACTACTTGTTATTGTCATCCTTCCTTGAACAATACAGAACAATAGATATTTACATAGCATATATATTGTTTTAGGTATTATAAGTAATTTAGAGATGATTTCATGTATATTGAGGATGTGCGTAACTTATATGGAAATACCGTATCATTTTACATCAGGGACTTGAGCATCAGTGAAATTTGGTGTCCATGAGTGTTCTGGAACTAAATCCTCCATGGATATTGAAGGATGACTGTAAATACTAAGAAGGGGAGACTTCTGTCATTCTGCTGTTTGTGTTTTATAGCCTTATGGATTTTTATTTCTAATTTCCTGAATTAATGGTTTTTATGTTTATTTATTTTTTTGTTTAGTTTATTTTTGTAGTAAATATTTAAGTTCGTTCTTCATTTCCTTTTGTATGTATTGTGTAACTATTTGCTGTACAGTCACCATGGGATTATAGTCAGCATGCTAAAGTCATACCACTAATATTTGGTTTTTTTCCAAATTAACTTTAATAATAAACAAAACTCTGCTCCTGTAACAGCTCGTACTAATCCCTTTCAGTTGTTGATGTCAGAAAGTTACTTTTTTAGATACCTTGTGCCTCAAAACACAAAGTCATATTTTTTAAATGCATGATTCTCTTTAATTGCATAGAAAAAAATGTGTAATTACAAACCAAAATTACAATTGTACTAGCTTTTAGACTGACAATCATTTTTTAGAGAATATATTAGAGCTCTCATATCTTCTTTGGAATATTTACTATCAGATTTGTTGTATATGTAGGGTATTATTTAAGAAAACAAAAATATATTTACAAACTGGTGTTTCAATAATATTAGCCTTATAATTGTTCATGTACTTAACATAATTAAGAGTTTTCTTTCTTCATACAGCTTTGAGTTATGGTCTAGTGTCTTTTCTGTGTATTTCTTGAAAAGCAGGTCTAGTGGTAACAAATTGTCTCAGTTCTTGTTTATCTGGAAATACCCTAATTTTCCCCCACTTTTAAAGAACAGATTTGCAAAATACAGGATTTATTGCTGAGAAAGAGAGAGAGAGAGGGAAATACTGTAATTAATAACAGATTATTTTATTTAACAAGCAATGTGTTGTCATGTCTTGTTTCTATCTTAATATTAATTCTGAACATTAGGCTGGGCTTTGTATTCTAATTTTGCTGAATGCCATTTTTAGTAGGTGGTATATTTGTATTGGTTGAACATTTTTTTCAAGTGACACAGGAATAAATTATATTAGTTTTAAGTAGATATTTAATTTTTTTAAAACATCTGCTCTTCTTTTGTTCCAATTATTTAGATAAATGCTACCACAAAGCAAACCATTTTGCTTTCTTTATAGAGAATGCACATTAATATTGCATTCAAGAAGATAGTCCTCTTGAATGCAAATTGCATTCACAATTCACAAAAATTTGCACAGCATTATCTCTTAGCTGACACTGTAACTGACTTTTCATAAATTTATCTTGTTCTACTATCAGGTCACCTGTCTCTGGGCTGTGACAATTTGATAGCCACTGAGTCACTAAATTCCATGGACTCAGGCCCTTTGTTATATATCTCATGCAGAGGCAATATTTACTTCAATAAATGAAGTAAATGAAGGATTTGGGGATGCTGGCAGAAACATGCATGGCAATAAATGTGGATCCCTACTCAGAATGTGCATCGTTCTAGCAAGGACATATCACTGTTCTCCCCTATGAAACCAAAGTTCCAAAGTTAACAAACTTTCATCAGATAGTTGCCTAGTTTCCCTAGAAATCATGGGGATTAGGGGTGTTGGCCTCTGCTTTTGATAGGCTGCTGCCTAACAGCAGTAGCAGACATATCAGCTCTGGTGAGAAGTACATGCAGTTGAGACTCTTAAAAATACCTTTTCTGTTGTGATGCTATTTTGCATCTGGCCCATTGAGCAACTGCCAGGGTGACTCTGGATGAGGTTAACTCATGTTCACAGGACATCTGCTTCCTAAGGTCAGACTCGGCTGTAGTTGTCAGTTAGTGATCAAATGTCCATGAATAGGTGTAACTCAATTTTGAGCATTTTCCTTCTCAGGGAAAAATGACATCCAGCTTCACTGTTCACCCACTTCCTTCCACCATTTCCCTTCACTACTGTCTTTCTGGATTGTTGCTGAGTTGAGATGTGAGTTAACAGCACATCACTTTAAGCTGAATCCAGTTTATATTGGAAAGACATTTGTAAACAAAATTATGATTTTTTTTCTCTCTCTGGCCATAAGGAGCTCTCATGAAGCCCATGACAGGATGTGGGCTAAAAGGTCTCGGTGGTACACTAGGAAGACACACGATGGAAACGCAAGCCACCTGTTGTACTAATTACTCGTACCTTTCAGGAACAGCACTCATTCCATATATAACATTTCCGTTTTGTGGCTACACAAGACTTGTGGCTCAGTGGATTAGACAACCCGGTTCAATATGAGCCACACAGGCTTCATGCCACTTAGTGTACAGTCTCCATAGAAGAGCTCAGAACCAGGAGCTATTTTCAAAAAATATGATAAGTATCAGCAGATAAGGGCATAACTTTGTTTTATAACAACACCATGTCATAGTCTACTGTGTCTTAAGGCCCCAGCTGATGGCTAAACTCCATTTTTCACTGAACTCCACTTTTAATAAGAGTGTTGGAGCAGCAGATGTAACTGTGGGAAATGATGTCTGAAAAATTCAAAATGGTAGCTAAGCATCGTGTTGGGTGTTGGAAGATGTCAACTTTAAAAACTCCTGACTACTAGATCTCTGGGATCTTACCGATATGACAAAGTCCTAAATTATTTTCAGGTTAATTTTCTGTGATTTTTGTATTTACATATAAAGGCACCTGGCATGATTGCCACACCCACTTAACACTCATCAGGTCCAGTCAATAAGTGTGTTCCAGCAGTGAACTGGACGATCTGTTCCCTGAAGCCTATATTATGACAGAGAAGCCCATAAAGTTAACTTAGCCTTGCAATTACATTGAGGAGTGCTTTTCTGTCCCTACATGGAAAAAGGGAATTTCTATTTTCCTAGTAATTGGTATGTTGTAAAAATATCAGTAGTCGTCATATACCAGGTTTTAATGGCTGTACACATTTGTGAATGAGTTAGCCTTTGCTACGTAACAATCACCCACCTCCTAGAGTGGCTTAAAACAATGTTTGTCTGCTGACTCACATTTCAGTATGCTAGTCATTTGTGCTGGACTCAACATTGGCCGTTCTTATTTCTCCTGGGCTCTTTTACGAAGCAATAGGCAACTAGAAGCTTCCCTGGGGCTAGATGATTTAAGATGGCTTTAATCACCAGTCTCATTGTTCAAACTCTGTCAGCCAGGACACAGCAGGTCTCCGCTGGCCTCTGTAGCAGGTTAGCTGGGGACTGAGTCACCTGGTGGCCTCAGTTTTTGCAGTGGAATCAGAAAGCAAGCTCCAATGCACAGGTGGGTGCTTTTTAAAGATTCTGCCTGCATCACCTTTGCTCCTGTTCCATTGGCCAAAACTAGTTACCTTGTCCAGATTCAAGAAATAGAGAAATGATTGTGCCTCTTAATTGGAGGGGATACATGGTCAAATGCAAAGGTTTTGTATATTGGAAGGGAATTATGGTGGAAGTTTTATGAACTGTCTCTCACATATTGCTCTAGTAAAGACACCATATCTGAAACTGTAGCTGTAATTGGAGTCCCTGCCTGATTAGGTTTACAATAACCTAGAATCATTTTTCCAGGATCTGTTCAGTTTTTACATAGTTCAAACTACCGAGTTCACTGTGAATAAGAAAAGAATAATCACTACTACATTTGCCAAATATTTTTTATGGTGAAATGAACTTTTCTAATTCCCCCAGAGATACAGTGTTGCTTTTGCTTGACTGGTTCCTAAGTTCCAGGGGCTTCCATCTGCCTTCTTATCATAAGTGCTCTCACTATATATGTTAGGGAGCCAGTGAGGGATTCTTCCAGCTGTCAAGTAAACTCCAACTATACCACTTAGGAACTTGGGAAATAGTCATAAATTGGATTCATGAATCTACTGGAATTGGATTATTACACTATTTACCTCATGACTCTGCAAGCTGCCACTCTGATCATTTGGTTCCCTGGGCATTAGCATTAATTCAGATTGTCTAATGATTTTTAAATGCTTGCTGTCTTTCTCTCTCTGGTGCACAGCACACCTACTAAATGACCATGTACTCAAGTGCTTCTCACCTTTCTTTCAATTAGGTGCTAAGGGTTCTTGAACTATCTTAGGTCCAGGACCTTGGTTAAAAGGCACGACTTTCTATCTTTGTGACTGAAATTAAGTTTCTGCTCAACATTCTCAGAAGAGTTTGGTTTTAAAGATTAGTTAGTACCCCCCACATCTCCCTGTAAACCAAAACACTCTAGTACTTACATTACTCCCTCTCCCATCATGGTAAATTTGCTTGGCCTTTCCTTAGATGGCTAAGTGCTGTCACCCACCTCAACCATTTGCGGATCACATCATTCTGCTTGAAATCAGAGCTTCATTTCAAAAGTGGTTTCTTTTCCCTTCAGTCCTGACCTACACATGACAGACAATACAGAACTTTCCAAGGATGCAGATATTTACCTATGCAATGAGGTTCTTAATGTGTACTAGAAGGACTTGTATTATGGAACTCCCCCAAAAACATACTTGGGTTGGGTGACTCGCAGCTGGTGATAACTCTTTTCTCCCAGTGCTTGATTTCCTTTTTCTATGTAATACCAGAGAAGTTCTTGCATCTCAACATCATTGAATATAGTCCACTTCACTGTCCAAGTATTGGTCAAACAACTGGGCAAATGCTTACAATCATTTTTAGATGCTCTTGCAAACATGTTAAGTACAGCACACATGAATAAATGAAAATGTGTTTATAATTCTGCCTTATCCAATATGTCCAATCCTCTTTGTTCTCACACCCCTATAATCTATTCTCATATGTATTCCAAGTTCAAGGAAATATAAATTAATAATACCCTACCATGTTTTTTTATATACACAATCATTACCCAGAGTAGACCTTCACATTCTCCCACTAGCCATGGTTCTGAGGGTAATGAGAGGTAGACAGGGTAGGTCTCAAGAGGAATAGATAGGTAGCATCTTTCAAGACAGCTGCCTCACATAGCATTAGCGTCATTAAGGATATCTGTGGAAAGCATGGGTAATGCTTCTGCTCTAAGGAAAAGTGTAGGGCTATTTTGGGTTCTTAGATCATCAAAGTCTACCAAAATGACCTGATCTCAAGTATCAGGTCATTTCCAAATAATGCACTAACCTTATCATAACAGACACTGTGGAGCTATGTGTTCAAATTTCATTTTATTCTCCCACCACCAAAATTAGCTTCTAGATCTGTCTTCAGCTGTATGTGCCATACACCTACTAGAAGTAAGAGATATTTTATGGCCACCAATGTGGTTTTTTGGTCGGTGACTAGTGTTTTGGCATATGAATTTATGTTTCTTATATTAGTATTTTAATTTTTTTAGATTTTCAATATCATCAGAACCAGCCACACATTCCTGGCAGTCAGCATTATGAACATATCAGTCAAGTATGTTGTTTAATAGATCACCCAAAGCCATCGATTCAATTCACACATCATCTGCAAAAATTGCAGATAATAATTTAAATGGATGCAATACTTACATACTATGGATTATATGTATAAATATATACATATTCCTCTACTGGCAAGGAGATTATCACTGTATTTAAGATCATATAGGAAAGCAAACAAATTTCAGGATAATGGATAACATCTCAAGGATCTGGTTTCTGGATCCTTACTGCTAGTATCAGGTAGTTATATCCATGCAGGAATACCAGAGCCCACACTAAGTAGTCTGATAGATGAAATTTACAATATTTAAAACATCAACATAATGTTATAAAAGGGAAAACAAAACAAAACAAAATGAACAGGATGGTGAGTAGCCCAGAAACTAAAAATAGGAGACATTTCCCTCACTCTTAAAGCAGGAGGTTTAAGACCATGCTCTAAGATCTTGGCTAAAGTCTTATATCCAGGGAAGAGATGTCGAAGATGCCAAGTGAAGCAGGCAAAGTATGAGGATAGAGAAAGAAGGTCCTTGCTTTTCCTTCTTCATTTCCTTCTATCCTCTTTTCATTGCCTTCTGTTGACCAAACCAACATGAGAACTAAGAAGCATAGAAGTCTGAGAAATGTAGTTTACAGTGAAAGAGTCAGAAAATGATCTGAAGGCAGAAAGGCAAATAGACGCATAACCCAAATATAACAACCTGGAAACAGCAAGTTTATGCATGACCCCTGAGAGAGAGCAGGACAATCGAATCCATCTGCTTGGGCTCACTTAGGACACAGTTGCATTTATAATCTATAAATGCTTAACTAAATTGCAAGTGGAATGGAGAGGAGGCAGTTGGCCAGTTCTGTCTTAGTGACTTGATTTGTTGAAAGCAAGAAAAGAATGAAGGACAGTAGCAAAAATGTAGAGAAAGTAAAGAGAAACAGAGTCTACCCCCATTCTGGGCAAGGGGTAAGAACCCATTTTCTTTTGCAGATCTTGAAGGTGTAAGTGAAGAGAACTTAAGAAGAGGGAAGAGCTGGGAAAGGGAGAGGGAGAGAGAAAACAGCGAGATGAATCCATCCAGGAAATGAAGGTGGAAGTAAGGCTGATAAATCTTCCATGGACTGAGGCAAATACATAGACTCAGGTGTAAGCTCTTTCCTTCACCCAACATAAAATGTTCCATTGAATAACTTCACTTACTAGTCAATACTCAATACACTATTTTAGGGCACTTAGGTTATTTTCCCCTTTATTTTTTATTTATTTGAATATAGTTGTTAAATCTTTCTCCTTAAAATGTTTCAGAAAAGGATAGAAATAGTTGGAAGACACTTTTAAATGTTTATTTGTATTCTTTTTTTTGTATGCTGTTTTGGAAAAATTTGAAAAAACTCACAAATTAGTCATTCTG
Organism: Perodicticus potto; assembly: GCA_963574655.1. Classification (NCBI taxonomy): domain Eukaryota; kingdom Metazoa; phylum Chordata; class Mammalia; order Primates; family Lorisidae; genus Perodicticus; species Perodicticus potto. The sequence continues at coordinate 21,461 of CAUYRH010087367.1, forward strand.
AGAACTTCACGACTTTCGTATTCATTTGAAGATACCCTTTATAGCATAACACAATGAACATTTTTCATAGATAGCAGAACCTCTATACTTGACCACCTGTCTACATTGACCATCTCCTTAAGTCAACCTAATTTTCACAAACTAGACATGTACCACATGTACATATTCATACAATAGGCCCAGTTCTTTATGTTGCCCACCTTCATATGTTGACCAGTTTGTTATAGTCCCTGGGATATTCAACTTGCAGTTTCTACTGTATAATACAAAAATAATACAAAAATGTATTACAATTTTTAATTTTACTTTTGATTAATTTTTGATCTAGAAAAGTTTAAACCTTTAATTGTTATATCTTTTGAAATTTCTTCTATGTTTTGCTTTTCCATTTATTTAAATTTAATGTGATCATATATATAGAAAAGTGCATACATTATAAATGTGTAGGCCATTGAATATTTACAAACTTAACATGCCATGTAATCAGCACCTAGATCAAGAAACAAAACATTATGCGGTACCCACAGAGATCCCCTTCTACTTTCTTCCAGTTATAAGTCCTAATCCCTGCATAGAGGTAAGTATTATCCTGATTTCTAACAGAATGTATCATTTTCTCCTTTCGTGTTTTGGTAAATGATATCAAATGATATAACATTTTTATATCTGACTTCCTTTGCTCAAAATATTAAAGAAAAAATATATTGTCTGATTCATTCATTCTCATTATGGTATGATATTCCAATGAATAACTATTTAATTCATTTATCTGTTCAATTGTTGATGGGTATTTGAATATTTTCCAATAGGACTATTATAAATAGAGTTACTAGGAGCACTCTATTGCATGTCTTTTGGTAAATGTGTTTCTCCTGAGTACATTCTTTTTTTTGCAGTTTTTGGCTGGGGCCAGGTTTGAACCCACCACCTTTTGGTGTTTGGGGCCGGTGCCCTACTCCTTGAGCCACAGGCACCACCCACTCCTGAGTACATTCTAGCGAAAGAATTACTAGATCCTAGATTATGTATACGCTGAACTTTAGTTTTTCTACTGTTTTTAACACTCCAAAAGTTTGAAAATATATCTCTTTCAAGTTCTACTTTCTCTCTTCCTCTATTTTTTTAAATTTCAGATTAATACAAGGCTACATATGATTAGGTTACATTCTTTGCATTCATAAGGTACAGTCTGGACTCAATTGAGTCCTTCAACCAGAAGGTGTGGTCTGTACCCCTAATTTTACCCATTAGGAGAGAGCTGATCAAACCCCTTCCACCCTTCATCCTTGTTGAATTTAATTGTGTTTTTTCTCTCTGTACTTGTTGATCTGTTCATTTCAACATAGTATTGAGTATATAGGATGCTTGTTTTTCCATTCTTGAGATAATTTTACATAGGGGAATTTTCTCCAAATCTATACAGGTAAAAACAAAAGTCTCCACCTTTTTATGGCTGAATAGTATTCCATGGCATACGTATACCACAGTTTGTTAATCAATTCATGTATTGATGATCACTTGGGTGTTTCTACATCTTCGTAATTATGAATTGAGCTACTATAAACACCTGTGTGCAAATATCCTTATGACAAATTTATTTTTCTTATGGGTAGACCTTCCATTTGATCCCACAAACCCATTACGGGGTATCCATCTACTTTCTCTCTCTCTCTCTTTTTGAGACAGCGTCTTACTATGTCGTCCTTGGTAGAGTGCTGTGATATCACAGAACACAGCAACCTCCAACTCTTGAGCTTAAGTGATTCTTTTGCCTCAGCCTCTCAAGTTGCTGGGACTACAGGTGCCCGCCACAATGCCCAGCTATTTTTTGTTGCAGTTTTCATTGTCGTTTAGCTGGCCCAGGCCAAGGTAGAATCTGCCAGTATGTGGCCAGTGTCCTAACCACTGTGCAATGGGCACCCATCCCCTTTCTTTTTTAATATTAGATAGTGTGTCAGAATGTTTTTCTCAGAGATGGCTGTGACAGTTGTCTCCTCTTCCACATCCTTTCTACATTATGGCTTTGTCACTTTTACGTCACACAGGAAGTCTATATCCCTTCCTGGTGAATTTAGGCAGACTACGATTACTTTACAAAAAAGAGTGGCAGAAAGGAAGCTATGTGTGACATTTGAGGCTAGATAATAGAAGTCAATACAAGTTCTGCCTCTTGGTCCTAACCATTTGATGTTTAGTCCCAAGCCTCCCAGTAAAAAGTCCAATTACCCTGAGGCTGCCATGGTGTGAGAAACCCAGGCTATCTGGACAGACCACCCAGCGGGGCCCTGATGGTAAGCACCAACCAAGGTCCCCCTCGAGGGCCAGAGAAATTAATAGTGACCTCCAGATGATTCCAGCTCCAACCCATTATTAGCTGTTCAGTTTTCCTTTTGGGATCCCAAATATTGAGAAGTTTTACATGTCTAAGTTTATAGGTAGTTTGTTAAACTGCAAGAGTAATTGGAAAAATGGTTTAATTTTAATTTCATCATTCATTTGTAATTTAATTTTATGTTCAAAGTACTCATTTTTATTATATATAATTATATGACATACCCCAATTATTAAAAATATTATCATATAATAAGTTTTAATTTGCTATTTTTGGCATATTGTAGTCTATGCCAGAGACTATATGTATTTTATTTATATGTATTTATATGTATTTTTATGTATTTATGTATTTATATGTATCTATTTATATGTATTTTTTCATTTCCATTAATTACTTATCTGTCCATATATGTGTTTATATAAGTACCATACTATAAATTACTTAATTTTTATTATATGTAAACACCCTTTTTTCTCATTATTCATTTATTTTTAGGTTTTTAAAAATAATCATGCTTGTTCATTCTTTCCCATGAATATGATACCTCATTTTTGATCAAATAATCTATTTTTGTTTCTATAATATGAGAAATATTTTGCTTAATAAAGCTTTAGAGCCATTATTGTGAGCTATAGAATAATTTTTGAATCAATAATGAATCTAGGAATAATGTGACATATTCTGCTATCCTAGAAATTACAATATTTTGCCTATTTTCATATGGTTGCATTGAATTGAAGAATTACCACAGAGTTGGTTAGCTGACCTTTAAGGTTATTCTCAACTTTCAAATCCTAAATTGGTACATAGTGAATTTCCACAAATAACAGTTTCGCTTTAACATTATAAAATTGTAAGATGAAAGTATGATCACACTACGTATCTAAATGGTTGGAATATTCCCTACTTCTCCACTTTGCTTCTAGTGGTGATGATTTTTTTCTAATTAATTTCACTCATAATTTTCAAAATTTTGTGAAAACAAGGCTGAGAGACATAGTAAGCAATAAAGTCAGAGAGGAAAAGGTCCTTTTCAATGACATTTGTTTGCTTTTAGTTATAATCGTTTTATAACTAAAAATTCATATGTTTGTTCTATTAACTGGTTGGTGACCTGATTATCACAGCCAAGTACTAGCTTTTATATTTTTTTAGTTTGCAGAATAACACATTGGCAACTTCATAATCAAAAGCACCAGTTCTACTGGGGTATAGAGACCCCCTTTAATAATCCATAACCTTCATTCCTATGCATAGTCAGTTCATTTATTTTATTCATGAAATCACGGATTTTTCAGTTCACTGTCCATTTCCACTTTATGTAAAAACATAAAGCTCATCAAGAAATGGTTAATGACCAGAAAAAGGTGCAAATAAGGAATTTAGGAAGTGTGGAATTTTGCATTTTTATCTTTTCATATGGCCTGGGACATTTTATATACTATTAAGTATGATAAAAAACAAACAAACAAAACAAACACACATCCAAGTTTGGCAAAATGTTCAAGTGCCCAAATTCATGAAATGTGACTTGCTCTAAGGTAGACTTTTCCTGGCACTATTTTAGGTCTAAAGAAACATATAATTCACAGAAATCAGTTGCGACAGAGTGTTGTTGGATGATAGAGAGCTTGTGAATATATAAGGTTCAGCATTTCCCCAATTGGGTTTAAACAGACTTCCCGTAGGAGCAGTGTCTGCCACTGAGTATTTATTACCTTGAATAATGTGACAGAAAGAAATGGAACAAAGGAAATGATTTTTTACTAAATAAAAGCAGCCATCAACTCTCAAAAGATATACTATCCATATTTTAGGAAGGATACAGTTCACTAGAAAATCCCGGGCGTTTTCATGACAATTTTGAAGCCACCGTTTTCGTTTTGTGCAAAGAAAGCACACAGATTCAGATTCACAGCTCAAGTACCCACCGCTAAACATCCAGAAAGTGTCAAAATCTACAAAATGGCATGCCTTTTGTTAGTTCTGCATGAACAAGCACGGAGTCCAAACTCCCTAAGCTCAAGTTCTCAGTACGGGCAGGAGCAGTGAATAAAAGTGGCTCTTAGAGAAATCAAGGCAGAGATGGAAGCTCAGGGAGATGGGAGGCCTCTAGGAGCTGCCATGATATGCCATACTCTGATGAGACAGGAAGCCTAAATCACCAGCGTGTCACTGAACTTCCAGGAGAACAAATCCGTAAATGGCTGAAGATCACTATTTCATAGAGGAAAAGCACACAACAAAGAAGAGCTATTTTTTTTTTTTAAATAAAAGCTAAAATAGAAAAAGAGAGAACTTAAATTATTACCCAACCTATTTTATTTTCTCCTGATGGAAACTACGGATCTTTTTTCTGACTCAAGATAAGCTGATTAGATTTGTTTCTCAAGGAAACCTTAATGCTTATGGGTGGAGTGCAGGGCAAATACAGAAGCAAAGTCAGTTAAGGAAGTGACAATTGATAGATGTGAGTGCTGTGTCTCCGCATATCACTTACTTGTCTAAAATTTCAAATATCCCTTTTTGTCCCCTAAAGCCATCTTTGAAATATTAAAATCTTTTTCACTTTAAGACAATTGTTTTTTGTTTTATTTTGTAAATTATATTATCACTTGGCAAAATAACATGTTTTATACATTTACCATCCAGTTGCTCAAATGCACTAAGCCTTTGGAGAACTAGAACTCTGTGATCTGGAATATCTGTGGTTGACTTTGAAGACATACAGACTTGATTATAAAATTTGTCTTTAAATGGGTTGATTCTCCGCAGTGCTGCTGACCCTCCTTTTACAGCTTCTGAGTGTATTATATCGCTTATAGAAGACCAATGTTCAGGGGCTGCAAGAGATGATGTATTAGAGGCCATATAAATCGGCATACGTGTGTCAATTTTCAAAATGATTTCAGAGTACTGCTGTGAAATTCTATGCACTATCTCCTAATAAGTACCTGTGGAAGTCAACACCAACATAATAAATAATTCAGGAATGCTAAAACTTATTATGCACTTAGGCAGACAACCAGTAAAATTCCAGGCACCAGGGAAAAGACTAGAAATCTATGCTGCTGTGACATCAGCTCCCCCACAGAGGCATTCACAGCTCCTCAGTTCACTGAATAAACTCTTTGGGATTTTGCTTTATTAACATAAGTTGTCATAAGAACACTCATCTCCAACTAAATTGGAAAAATGGAAATGCTCAAATTAAACTCATATTTAACATATGAAACTTCCAGACAACACTCCCTTGACAGTGAATATAATTCAAATATATTTTCTTAGGTTTAGTAGAGCTTTCAGTTATCTGTCTCAAACACAAGAGAGTGAATCATTTTACTTTTGCCCCTGCAATTTAAAATGACGCAGTGTAAAGAAAATCTTATGCTTTCTAAGTTTCTCAGTAATATGTGATTTCATTTATTGGTCAAGAGGCTCACAAGAATGCTCCTTAAAAAAATCATTTTATTGAAAAAGAAAAATCACATAATTGAATGTTTCTTTTTCACAAGATGAATTGTCCTTTAATATGTATCTATGTATTTTGAAAAGCACAATTTTATTTTAATAGTGTGTGATTCTAATTACATGTGCATCAGCCTTTACCTAGTGGATTAAATCTTGGGCAGGAGCCATATCTCTTCTCAGGTGGTAGCAGTCCCAAAGATTAAGAGCTCCTGATGCTGTAAAAACCTTCTTCATATTTGCTATCCCTTCCTTATATTTTTTTCTTACTTTATGATTCAATTCACATCATCCTTTTTAGTAGTCAAAAGGAAATTCCTTGGATTCTAAGAAATGGCAGTCACCAAAACTCAGCCTGAGCCCTGTGTGGGGTTATAAGACGGCCTGAGATGCTTATGTCAATGAACTTATATAAAGTCCATCATCTTCAGGTTTCAGCTTCAATAGTTGAGAATTATGAAAACTATGAGAAAAGCATTAAAAACTATATAGTTTGAATCATCTTTTGGTGTTTACATATGGTCTTTGTACATATAATTGCCATGGTTCATACCTACAGGTCGAAGATATATTAATGGTGCTTTTCATTTTAACAGATATTCCTAAAAATCCCAGTTTTATAAACAAGATTCAGTGAGAAGAATTGATTTATTTTTATCTGATATACTGAATAGACTATATATTGTCCCTATTTATTATCTATTGGAATAATATATTTTCCAAAAGTGCTAATATTAAAGATTAGTGGACAAGAAGATAATCTTTCATTTTTTTATTATCTGTCATAAGCCATTAGGATAATAAAGCATCATCTATAAAGGCCAAATTATCATTAAGTGTCTAAGTTAGGAAAAAATAATATTTTCATGCATAATGATCCACTTTATTCTTTTGTTACCCATGTAAACCATTTGTTTTTATTTATATGCCTGAATTTGATTGAAGTCATCAGTCATCTTAAAAACTAAAATGTAATTTGTCTATGCATTAATTTCAAAATTTTACAATTTTGCATTTCACCAAACAAACCCCTGTGTAGCCATTGCCCCCATGCCCTAACTATGTAATAAACCCATAAGTTATCTTTAAAAATAGACATGGAGATTGAACCCTGGCTAATAAATTTACTAATTGTCTTGTCTTAGTGCAGCTATTAGTCGGGATTAAATATTTAGCAGCTCCATCTTTCTAAGACTCTTTTCTAATGTTTCTATAGGGACACAGTGATGTCATGGGTTGCTTTTGCTAAGGAAGGACTCACTGAGTCACTCAGGGTTCTATTATATGACAATGGGATGTGGAGATGGTTGGGGGAAACATTAGCCCTTTCCTAGATTGAAGATGGGGCAAAGAATGTCAGCTCTCTTTGGGCAAACATTGTAGCAATTTTTAAGTATTGGAGTTTGAGCATATTCAGTAAATACATTTTCATATGTTTTCCTTAAATAAATTATTTTAATATAATGGCATACAGAATCTCACTAGATATTTAGAAATCATACTTGTGATGAAATAAAATTTCAATATAAGTTAAACTATATGTGTCTCATTTAGTTACTGTGATAGAAATGCTTGTATGTAAAGCTTCTCTGTAAAGATATGGATGAGTATATCTTTGATGTACAAAACCAGTATGTGGATAAATGAGCTCCAGTAAATAAATAAATAAACAAACAAACCTCCCCAAACAATAAGAATAGAGTATATTGGTTTATTAGGGCTTTTAAAGAACTGAGTAAAAGTGTAGAGTTCATATGGATATTATACTAATGCAGAGTCATTCAAAACATCTCATGCCTGATTCTTGCAAGCTCTTTTCTTACAGGAGAAGCAAAATTTACAGGGGTCTTCTCTTGTTTTGATCTGCAAAAAAATGTTGTTTAGGTTTTCCTTGCTATTCAAGGAGAAAAGAAAAATGTTTCATTTTTCTTCCAAATGACAAAATTGGGGAGATGCCACTTCTATTCTCTGAGAAGGGAGAAAATTTTCCTGTGGTATGTGCTTCCTTTAGAGAGGCGTCAAAACACTGACACAACACACAATTCAGAAACCTCTGTTCATGCACCACAGTGACGGTGTTCATTCCTATTCACAGCTTATGGAGAGTACTATAATGATGGAAGGTTAAAAGCAATCAGTGTATGGAGGTTATTTCGCCAATGTGCATTTTCCTAGGGAAAGGTTTGGGAGAAATGGCTAATTTGTTTGTTATTTTGTTTGCATTGTGTTGTCTTTCCGCATCTCCAAATGGCTAATTGATCGACCAAGAACAAGCACAGTCAAAACTGTGATAGAAGCGTGCTTTATGAGTGCACGTCATACTTGTGGGTTGGAGACTGTAAAGACCCTCCACCTCTCCTACTTACCCTGCAGGATAAAGCAATTGAGGAGTTTGAGACACTATTGATTGAAACCTCTGTGCTCTCTCCCAACGTACACTGAGACCAGAAAGGCTCATGGGAAGGAGCTTGGGCTTTATCTATTTGCTTTGCAGAGTGAATCAAACAAAAGGACTAAGGAGAAGGGGACACCGTGTCCCAATTTAAGTTGATACAATTTTGTTTTTTTTAGTACTCTCAATTTTGGATTTTTGTCCACTAAATGTTTTAGAGAAAGTAAAATGGAAGTTTTTAATGGAAATTAAACAGAAGTAACTTAAAACAACTTGCCATTTCAAGTACTTGTACTATAGCGAGTCCTTTGATTTAAAAAATAGCTTCGTTACTCCCAAATAAACTGGTTGACTAATAATCTGATCCAGTCTTTGGGGTTGTAAAATATTTCGTCAAAGATCATATAGAGCGAAAGTCCGTGAACAGGAACAGATATGGTCTTAAATATGAACTGTAGTTCCATATGGACACTCCACTGTCTTCGTTATAATTTGTTATTATAAAACCGAGTTATGTTTTCTAAAATATACTTTAAAAAATAGGCTGGTAATTTCCCTTGATTAAATCTGATAAAGAAACTCAAATATTTATTGACATAGTTATTAGTAAGTAGATGATATAGGAAAGTGGTAAAAATAGCATCAGAAGTAGTAAAGGGGAAACCTTCATGTCTATTAAAAGAACAGCACTTTCTAAGCACCAAATCAGACATGTAATTAAACTACTTTAAATTTGCTTTCACATGAGAATATTGAAAAATCTCTGATAAAAGCAAAGATGTAGATGAGACTCTGTTTGACATACAAAACCAATATGTGGATAAAAATTTGCTGATAAAGTATAGACATTTTCCGTGTACTATAAATTCCTAAGAATTCCTAATAAAATAATTACTATCTACAATTTAGGCTCTTTGCTTATGATACACTGAAACATAATTTAATGCCCTCAGAAGTGAAAGAAGTCTTCAGAAGTGGGCTTAGGTACTCAATCAATCCCTTTAGCTTCTTTATGAAATGAGTGATTGGTTTTTACAGGTAGGATTCATGCATGTTGTTTACTTTCAATCTGAATTTCCAAAGCAGTAGAAGCATTAAAAAAAAATTCCCAGGAAGGCATATCCTGGGTATCTCCTTCTTGACGCATAATTTGTAGGTCTTGATGTGGCTGCATTGATAAAATGCTGGGCATATAATGAGGTGAAAATGAAGACCTTCCCACTGCCTGCTTTCGAAGGAGCTTAGATTGGCTATATGTTCACAAATCAATGATTTTCTCATTGAAAGATAATACATTTTGGTAATGCTGAAGAAGTTAGAAGCTAGAGCGGTCACGGCAGGGGGTTAGGAAAGCTACAGCAGTTGTCAGAACAGTAATTATTCCTAGGTGAACTTGGTTTGATAGAAGGAATAACAGTCTTGCTGGGCTGGAATTGCTTTTCTATTTGATTAGGCTTATCAGTAATTAGAAGAAAGTGCTAGAGGAAACCAAGGATTAGACAAGAGTTCTCTAGGGCTGTCTTTTTATGTCAAAGTAACAGGTAAAAAATATCGGACAGTTTTGTCTACATTGCCCTAAATAAGCTATTTTAAATTTATACAAAGCCAAAAATTGATTGTTCGTAGATGCTTAATATGAGCCTATGCATAGCTGCACGGCAATTTGAAACAATTGTTTAATTTAAAAAACTATGATTAGGTATCTTTAAAAAAGAGTGAAATGCAAAGATAAATTACTAATTGTTTCTGGGGAATGATTTCATGTACTTTTTGTATGTGTAGACACAGCATAGCCAAAATACAGTGCATATCTTTTAATTTGGAGCTTGTTAAGAAAAATCACATAACAAAATTTCAACTAAATGTAAATCGAAAGCAGTGTAGAAGTTTGTTCAATTCCTGGACTACCATGGCCTTGCTTCAGGACACCTATGAAGCCAGAACTTTTCTTTAAGCTGACTTTTTAAAAAAAATACATTAGATTACCCTAATACCTGTTAATTCTTCCACACCTTTTCTTTCCTCCCTCAGTTGATTCTCACTATGCCCAACTTTGAAACAGACCATGAATCACAGAGTTTCATTTTCCAGCTTTTCTCTATTATCACCCACATCCTTACCCCCAGTCCTTCCTCGCCAACATCGATGCTAGGACACACCTGTTCACATCAGCTACACTAGCCTGTACTGTTCTAGACATTGTTGTTCCATGGTCTGTTCATCCAGCCAGAACTGCAGAACCCCCCAAGCCAAATAAACTCCATTATTTCTTCTTCCTATTTGGGATCAGGAGAACCTGCTGATAAGCAAAAATTCACCATCTCATGTACAGTTGCTTTTCTAATTTTATGCTGTTTAATTTTCAGGGATCTCTCAGCTGCACTCAGACATTCACTTTCTTTTTCTTGGTAGGTTTTCCTGCAGGATTCTCATACAAATCTCCATTAAAAAAATTTATAGGATCTAGCTGGGCGTTGTGGTAGGCTCCTGTAGTCCCAGCTACTTGCGAGGTGGAGGCAAGAGAATCGCCTAAGCCCAGGAGTTTGGAGGTTGCTGTGAGCTGTGATGCCACAGCACTCTACTGGGCACGATAAAGTGAGACTCTGTCTCTACCAAAAAAAAAAAAATTATAGGGTCTTGGCATGGTCGCTGCTTCGGTTGTTGTCTTGTGCTCTCTCTTTCCCCTTTGCATCCCTCGCCTGGCTCTGCCTTGCCCTGCTCAGAAGAGGCCCTCCTTGGTTTCCCCAGCAAGTGGGCAGCCAGAGAAGAAGGGCCATGTGTATCTGGGCTTTGCCCACTCTGGGAGCACGGCAGCGCCCAGCCCTGACGGTTGGCACAAGCTGTAGGCTACAACCTGTTCAGAGCCTTGATTATTCAAGACCGTCACCTATGGAGAAAGCTGTTGTGAAGATGGACACCAGGCAGCTCTGCCTTCTGGGTGTCATGGAGCAGCAGCTCCACGCTCTGGCCTGGAGCAAAACACTTTATAGACGTAGGAGCTGGTGTCACAGATGAAGATTATAAGAGGAAATATTGGTGTTGTACTACTTAATTTTGGCAAAGAAAAATTTGAAGTGAAGAAAGATGACCAGATTACACAGCTCATTTGTGAACGTTCTTAAATTTTGTCCAGAGGTAGAAGAAGTTCAAGTTTTGGATGACACTGGGAAGGGTTCAGGAGATATTGGTTCCATTGAAAATAATTAATATTTATACCCAGAATAGAAAATGAAAAATTGTACCCGTTTCTTAAAAATAAAGGATTTCGGTTTAAAAACAAATGTAAACCTGTAGCTTTCCCATGAGGTCTCTCAGATGTCCTCACCTCTTTCATGCTAGGGAAAGGGACACCTGGAGCTTCCCACGGCATCTTAGAACGAAGCGGCATCTGCATCAATCGTTTCTTTTTTTCATAGAACAAATGCCTCATTTGGTTATAAGTGCTATGCTGCACTTTCTTGGGAGCTTTGTCCACTGAACATTCTTTTTATTCGCACTGACACATCTACAAACAAGCAATAAACAGCCCCACTGCCAGCAATAAAGGTAGTTTTTAAAATCCTTCATAAGCCCAAAAGCTATTGACTTGTTTCTCCCGTTTACAAACAAACAAACAAACAAACACCTTTGGAAGAGATGTGCACCCTCTTTTTCTCCATTTCCTCAGTTTCTATTCACTCCTTTATCTGCTGTGAAATCTTTCCACTGCTTAAAATCTTTCCGCTGAAACTGCTCTTTTCAAGGTCACCGGACAACTAATTGCTAAATCTAAAAGTACTTTGGATTTTCTTTCCTAAGCTCTCTGCACCATTTGACTCTATAAAATCCTCTCCTTTGTATAATGCCCCCTTCCTTGAGAGTCACTCGTGCCACATTACACCGTCTTCTTTCTATTTCCCTGGTGACTTCCCACCACTATTTTTTTTAGACTCCTCTTTCTTGAACACCAGTTTCTCCACGATTCATTCTGCCTTAGCTCGTCTTCTCACTTACTCTTAACTCTCCCTGGACAAGCCCATCTCCTCGTAGGGCTTCCATCATTGTCTCTTTCTAATGATTCTGTGTCATCAGAATCTATTCAGTTACAAGCACTCACATACACTTTGGCTACCATGGCTTAAGTAGCAGGATATATGTTGTTGTTATTATCCTTATTATTATGATACAACAGAAAGTCCAGGAGGAAGACAGGGCAGGGCTCTTGTGCACCTTCTCAATGTTTTCTTCCCCCCAATCCTCTCCGGCATTTGAACTTTTGTCCACATTTTAGTGTTTCACATTAGAATTTTTTATGCCTTCCTGCCCATCACTGTGGCACATATTCATTCATATTTTTATCAGAGTGCAAGAGATCAAGTTTTACTTTGAACAATTTCTCTAGTAGATGTAGATCATGGAGAAATAAGGTTCAATAGACTATTTGGTTTGTCTATTCTACGATGTCTGTCATTCTCTCAGACACGTCTCTTGATCTATATTGTTCCTTTCCTTGACTCCTTGACACCTGAACTCTGCAAGTGTGTGTATGTGTGTGTGGGTGTGCAGGCCCCAGACTTTCTCTCCCCACACATACACTCACACATGTGCTTCCAATCTCAGGCTATCAATAACCTGGATATTTTCATTTGACTGTTTCTTATGCACCTGGAATGCAACATGTAACTAACTGGCTCCCATCTTTCAATCCCAAATATTTTCTCCTCTCTTATGTTCCTTTTTTATGAATGACACCCCCATCCACACCCTAGGCTTGACATTACAGCTGATCCTCTGTGTCCTTTATACCACCTCTGAAGTTGGCCAATCCTGACCCGACCAATTCTGTCTAATACTTTCTGTCCCCATGGTTAATTTCAGTCTGAGCGACTTCTTGTCTGAAAGCTCCCTTTGTTCGCAGACATTTTCTCCTGCAAGAGAAAAATCATAATGATCTTTCCATATAGAAATTTGATTATAGATGTGTGTGTTTATGTGGTTATCTGTCCACCATTTGCAAGAGATGAGGCAAATGGGAGTGAAAAATAGAACAAAAAGTTCTGTTGTTTTTTTTCCCCCTTTGTGCCTTAGCTGCTTCTCTGGCAAGTTTGCACTATTGAGGTCCCTGTGCACACCGCTGTGCTGCTTCGTAAACTGATCATACTTAATGTTCTTTTGGCTCTTTTGTCTTTTGGTCCTCAGTTTGCTAAAACGTAGTGGAATGAGTGATTGGCACCCTGAGATTTCCAAAAATTTCCAGCCTGGAGTCAATTCATAAGGGAAGCTTATATTTTAGGATGGTGGTGGAAATGGCACTGCGTCCTCTCGGTAATTCTCAGAAACTTGTAATTTCTCCTGTTGCCCCTCCCTCAGTTAGGGCAGCCAGACTTATTAAATGGGAGATTTTATCTGATGATGCAAACTTCTTTGAATTGCCCAGTACCTACCCAGATTCCTATGGCAAAAACTGGCTGTGAGCATTTAACTTTTTCAGCTCTTTCCCTCCTTTGTTTTACTGATTTTTACTATTTACAGTACCACAATATCTCTCAGATGTCTAATGTTTTTGCTTTCTGATGGCCAGAACCCTCGATTTGGCTGCCATCATCCCTCACGTGCTCTATTGCTGGAGGCTGGAGGCTGCTGTCTGGGCCTCCTGACTTACCTCCCCCCATTTCACTCTCCTGCACCCAGAAAAACTCCAATCTTTCCAGAGGGCAAATATAATGGAATAATTTAATCACCCACCTGGACGAAGTCCAGACTCCTTACACTGGCACATCCATCCCTCCGTGGCAGGGGCTCTGTCTGTTCCCTAGGGTTTCCTGTCTGCGCTCTAGAGACAAAAAGGAGAAGCTGGAATTAACAAGGGAGGGCGGGGGTGGCGCACAATTATTCTAGATTAAAGAAACAATTTAAGTGAGAGAGAAGGAAGAGAGAGGAAGAGAGAGAGAGCACATGCTGGCATATGGGATGATACCGCAGGGGGTAAATAGGGAAGGAAAAGGAGGCAGGAGGCTGGGAGATGGCTGTGGGTGGTGGAAGGACATGGTCTCTGATGGCCAGCCTTTCACAATCAAGAGGCCCCTGTCTTCCCGTGGGAAACTTGCCCTCAGCCTGGAAGGACAGTTAGGGAGCCTTCCCGCTTTCCAAGAGTGCCTTGCACTTTCCCACTGCCAGTTGACCCCTCGCCCCACCCCATCCCGGTGTATAAGTTTATCTGCTTCATGAAACAATGAAGGGTCATATCCATCTCACTTATTTATCCTCGCTGCCTTGCACATTGCTTTTATCTTATAAGGTATTCAGGAAATATTTGTCAAATGGATGAACGAACCCATTTAAGCATCAGGAAACAATATAATTATATCATTACTGTGCCTAAAATTTCTTTTAACTTAGGGCCGTAGAAAGTAGGACTGCAGAAAAAAAAAATAATCTGCTCTAATCTTAAGGAATGCAACTATAAGTATGACGTCAAGTGAAGGAAATACTGAACAAAGTGAGGAGAGAAAGGAGGGCCAACGTGGAGGTGAAAGGTGCCTCTCTGGGTACCCAGAGCAGCTTAGTGCTCACCTTCACAGATTTCAGAGGCTGTCTGAATGATGGGCTTCTAGGGCATTCTTCCAGGGGAATAAGGAGGGGGGAACTTATCTTCCACCTTCTGAATCCCATGAGTCAAGATTTGCCCCAGTACTGCTCTTAGACACAAGCACAAGAGCCCTCCAAGTTTCATGGTTCCATACCATTTGCTTCCATCTCTGGCTGCACTTTCTCTCACAAATTGATGCATTTACTATATCTGGGGAACTTGCATAACTAGAATGCATGTGTACATTTTTCAAACACACTCTGGGTACCTGGAATGCTGACATTTTCTGTTTAAGTTGCTCTAAGAATTCTTCTAAGGTTTGTACATACCTTTTCCCTAGTTTATACTCCTATGAAAGATTACAACTTTGGTGCCTGTGCCTGTAAGCCTGAGGATTAGCCAGGAAGCAGCTGTTGAGGGGTTGTGTGGTCCATGTTTGAATGAGTGGGTTGGGTGTTCATCCAGGTACACATGGGCTGAGAGGTCAGGCTGGAGGTGGGTATTCCCTGGTTCCTTCCTCCCAGGGCTGAAGAATGAGCACTGGCACCTAGCTGGTAAGGAAGTGATTGCAAAGCAAAGCAATCATATATACGCACATATACTGCGAATGAGAGTAAAGTACAGTGAGAATACATCTCAAAGGGTGAGACGGCCCCTTCCCAGAAATGAAGAGAGACACCAAAGTCTGAGCACACTCTGTCTTTTATATGCTCACTAGTTTGTCCCACCTTTCTCCTGGGAGGATTCACTATCATTTCTCACCCTTCAGGGTAATTGACAGCTTGGTGTTACATAACTAACTCTTTTTTTTAAAAATAATTTTATTAAATCATAATTGTGTACATTGGTGCAATCATATGGCAGAATGTGCTTCATATACAATCAGAAACATTTTGATCGTACTGTGAGAGATAGCCCTCATAGCATTTTCTTAATCACTATATAAAGACATTGA